>VZRH01003791.1:20331-34381 GCA_013397555.1 Urocynchramus pylzowi | reverse complement strand
GTGTTTCCCTCTGGGGATCTGGGAAGAGAACCAGGTCCATCCATCTGACAGCTCCAGGGCTTGCAGGCTTTGGGGCTTTGCAGTTGTCGTGCCTTGTCACAAGGTGGCAGGGACGTGACACTGCCTGGCAACACTTCTGGCCTCGGATCCTTGCTGCTTTCTCCCTTATACAATATGCATTTATCAGCAATCTTTTGTCTTTTCTTTAAAACTGTCCTTGGGATAGTTCAAAGAGAGGGTAATTAGCTATTTCAAAGCCTAAATATTTTACCTATTTGCGCTCAAGAAAAAAAGGCAAAAAACTGCTTTGCATCCTTCTGCCTGGAAGTCATTGTGACATAGGGAAATGAGGAAGGGGCTGGCCTGGGTCAGCCTCTGCTGAGCCTCAGCTCTGGCTGCTGCTGCTTCCAGGTTAAACCCAAAAGCTGTCATGATCAAAAAGCCCTTCTGTCCTGAGTCACAGGGACCATTTCTTCCTAAATAACTGAAGATGGAAAACCATTCTCATAGCTTCAAAAGAAAAATAAAAACCTATACACATGTATAAGTGTGTATATATACATACATTTCCTTCAGTAAAGAAAATCTTACAAATATTATGCTATTTCTGGCTTCCTAGAGAAGATCCTTAACTCTGGCTTCTGAAACCAAATGTCTGTGCATTTATAGGACCATTTCCCTTCTTTTATATGCCACTCACAGTAATCTTTTACCCTTCCACATGCCAAGAATTTGGTGATTTTGCTGCTCTGCTCTCTCAAGGGTGTTGCAGGCTGTGTAGCAGGGAGCAAAAACCTTGTTGCTGCTCATCAAACATTTTCATACAGAATTCTACCTGTGGTGATAAAATTAGATTTGTGTTAATAAGCTGTTAATAATCACCACGTAGTTATTTAGCTTATCTCTGGAGTCCCAGCTGATCGTTGTCTCCTTATGTTTGCTTGCCTGGCAGTCTTCAGGGATGGGGGATTTTCAGGTTTTTTAATCTGCAGTACATGCAGTGAGAGATTACTCAGCTGTCACTCTGCAGAACACATCCCTCTCATGCAGCAGGAGGTATCCATAACAAAGTGCTGATACCCAGACCAGCTCTGCACAAATGGATGTGCAGGATGCCTGCTGCTCCCCAGGTTGGAGCCAGACCTCGGTGGAGCAGAGGCATTGGCACAGCAGAAGGAAACGAGCAGAAAACGACCCAAGTAGAGCAGGCAACATTAGAAAATAATTCTTTCTGAGCTGCTGTTCACTAGCAAATATTTCCCCATTTTAGCACAGTGCAGTGGCCCAAGAAGGGATTTTTTTTGTGGGTCAGCTGGATGTGCTCCTGCTTCATACTGAGCCTCTGAGTTTGACCTGAGGTTTGCCTTCCAATTTATTGGAATAGAGAGTAATCAGAAGTTTTCTCAGCTATCTAAACCACAGACCCATGGAACCAAGTAAGCCTGAGCTCCTACATGCTTGCTATGAACCTTGAGATGAGTGTGTATCATTGCAAGCTTGCAATTTATTTAAATATGCTAAGGAAATCAGCTTTGAGGTTCAAGGCAGGCTCTTAGTTGGGAGGGAGGGAGGGAGGGAGAGAGGGAGGGAGGGAAGGAGGAAAATCCTTTCTTAACATGTGACAATTCATCTGTGGAACTCATCACTGCAGGACAGCATTAAGACAGACACTGTAATAAGATGTGGTGTGAAATGGAGAATCTGACAGGTGAGAAGAGCATCCAATGTACAAGTGCACAAATTTTGCTTTTTGTTTTGGTTTAAACTCAGAGTTGTAATGAATTTGGGAATGAGATGGGAAAGGTCTTTTTGTCTTCTAAAATGAAAGCTAGGTGAACCTCAAGATGAATTGGTTTCAGAACAGCAGGTCAGGATGTTTCATTTTGAGAATGTAGGGACTCTGCCTTTCAGTCGTTGTGGGCTGTTTTCTAACCAAGGGATTTGATATGGGCTTGTACAGTGCCTCAACTGAAGTAAATCAATGTTTTCCAGTGAATGCAATTTCAGACTAAAAAGTTCCATTTCTTTTCAGTACAGCTTTATCATATTGAAGCAGAAAATGAAAAATAGCAAGACCTGTCTAATTGCCCCAAATATTTTCAGTTGGGAGTTGGGTTAAGCTGGTATGGGGCTGAGTTCTTTCTGCCTCAAGCACATACCTTTCATCATAATCTGAAGCTGGCTACATCCAGGAACAAGGAATTGGATGTGAAAGATCCTGAAATTTTCCTGATTGCCACTCTTCATGTCCCCAAGTCTGCACTGTAACTGTCCCTGTGAGCACCTCCTGGGTCATTCTAGGTTTTCTCTTGTTTTGGCAACTTTTGGTGACATCAATGGTCTCAAAAGTCCCCAGGTTCAATTCAGGATTAACATCAGAATGAACTTCCATGAGAAAATCCATCCCAGCTCTGAATCTCCTGCCAGGGAACAACCTCCAGATCTCATGGAGGTGATTTGAGTTGCTGGCAAAAGTACATTTGGGCAGAATGGTCCACCACACCTCCTGGAACAACATCAAAGAAACTTGCTGGGAAAAGCAAAGATCTGACAAAATCTCTATCTTTTGTGATGTTTGCTTTTTAGTTTTGAGCATGACAAATTTCTTAAACTGACTGCAGATTTCTCACCAGCCTGGATACACTGAGTTAATCCTGGAGAAAAATATGTCCTTTTACCAAATTCCAACAATTTGCTGCCAGGCTTGAAGTCTGATACCTGAACTTTATGTCAGAGTCTGTGTGATGTATTAGTTAGGACAATTGATTTATTCCTTTGAAACACTGTGCTGAGCTATCACTGACCACAGAACCTACTCTGGTCCTGGGAACCCTGCTTCTCTGGCTGTTCATGGCCACAGCACTTGGAAAACAGACTCTGTAGGAAAAAGAGCATCAAAGAATCCCCTGTGACAGTAACAGGGAGAGGAAAAAGACATGATACAGAAAAGCAAGGAGGTGTTCAGGGCCAGGCCTGAATCCAGTTTTGAGGGAGAGATTTTCCACTAGAAGACAGATATAATCTAGGGCAAAAATAACAACAAAGTCCATAACATTATTTGCTTTGGTGCTTTCTGCCATAAGCCCTTTTTTTCTCCCCACACTTGCCTCCCACCCGCAATTTCACAAGTCAGATTCTTGCAGGTACAAGCATACCTGAGAATCCTGCTGGGAAGTTCAGTGCCCTGGACAGACAGACAGCTGTGCTTTTTGTGTTTATTTCCACAGAACAGCTTGTCAGTTTAACAGAGACAGCAAAATCAGGGAGAAAAACATGTCACATGCAGCCACTGTGTGTCTGTAGCACATCGAGGAGGATCTCATTGCTCTTTTCCTTTGGCAGGGTAGGTTTAGCCCATAGCTCTATTTTCACACTCCTAAAGCTATGTAAAAATTATCAAGGGGTCAGGCACAAGCCTGCACTAATAAATTCACCTTTAAACACAGGCTGTCAGCTCTTCTGCATTCCATAAGGGTGGCAAAAGCACCTTTAGCAGCAGTCCACTGTTTATCCATAATGGACATTAAAAAAACAGAAGGCTCAGAAAATAAAACCACACTTTTTGTCAGAGATCATGTTGCCAAGTTCCAGCCTACAGCCATTTGCAGCTGAGGAACAGAGCTCCAACAATACAATTCGTAATGAAAAAACTGACAGACCTTCAATTTCAGCCACTCTTGTTCACCATGTACTGATTGCACTAATGCATCTGGTCCATTCAGAGAAGGCATTGCCATTTTCTTTCACATATTAAAAGAGGAAAGATGGGAGTTTGCAAGGCCTGGCTCAGCAGACCCCAGCTGTAGGAGTGGGCAGCTGTAATTCAGCATTTCAGTGGATCACAGCAGCACAATGTTAAAACCATCTGTATAGGGCTGTAGTTTGGGACCCAGAGGTGGGGACAGGCATGGAGACAGGGATAGATGGATGGATGGAGGGCTGCTGGGCAGCCTGATCTGGGCAGATTTGCTGCCACCACAGCAGTGTCAGCATGAGCCTAGCTTAGAGTCACAGCTGCTGTAACATGGCCAATATTCTCTGTCCCTCAGAGGGTGTGTATGTCCTGGGCAGGCTGAATTGCTCTCTGTTGAAACCCCCACATCCCTTAGGATTCTTCTGCCACTGACATGCTGCTTTCCTTTGACCACTCCCCTGTGATGCTTTCAGATTTGCCCTGCAGCATCTCAGCTGAGTGCCTTTTGGGAGAGGCACACGCTCCATACAGCAAGCAAGCTTGGGAAGGGCTGTGGGGAACACAGGAATTCTGTGAATACAGGGAGAGCCACACATGCAGCCCTCTGCCAGCGTAGCAGGAGACAGAACAGCTATGTCAGAGCCACCAGGCTGTGTTTTAACAAATCCTTGGCCTTTAAAGAGCTACCATGCCCCAGGCTCCGTGTGAGGAGTGTGGTGGGAATGGGAATGCTGACCTGAGTGATGCTCTGCTGTTCCTGAAAGGTAGGCAGGACCTCAAGCTTTTCAGAGGGGGTCCCAAAGTTAAATTAGTGTTTTGGCATGTTAAGTGGCAGTGATTAACTGCATAAATACTGGAGGGCAGCTCTCACATTTGTGTTTGGTTATGACAACTAAACAAAGCCTCAGGAGCAGCAGAAGCAGCAGCTGCCTGGCTTTCTTAGGCTCCCATCATTTGAGGATGAGCCCAGCCAGGGCAAGATTGCTGAACAGGCATGGCTAGAATTCTACTTGGGCATTGATTGTATAATTGAAGCTGGGCAAGTTTTCTCCTTTCCTGCTTGGTTCTTCACAGCCCTTACAGGAGAAACATTGCCTCTTTTCCACAGGTGGGGAAACTGAGGCACAGAGATTTTGCAGCAAGATGACCTGAGTAGCTTCCATCCCAACATCAGCAGCACAGGCTGAAGCAGCTCTCCAGCAGCATGGCAAGCTCAGAAGTGCATGGAGCCAGTGGCACAAACATGTGCTTAGCATCTCTTGTAGGTAATATGTGTTTTGTCCAAGATTTTCTGCTTTTGCTGAATTAGTCTTCTTGTTCTTTCCATTTTAATTAGAAATCCTGGTGGGAAAAGCTCTGCAGCAGTTCCAGTCACAGCTGGCTGGGCACCTGGCTTGGTGAGCTGGCTGAGGTCAGTACCTGGCTGCAAGCAGAGGCTGCCAAGGTTTTGCTGTGCAAAGTTTTGCCTTTTGTTTTTGGAGGTTCAGATCTTATCCAGACAGTACTTTGGCCAGTAAATGAAAGGCAAAACTGGGCGTTTTCTGGTTTGGGTGTTCTGTGGGATTTATAGCCTTTAGATGAGAAAACCTAATATCATGTTTATTGCAAAAAACCCCGCAAAATCTAACTTAATACTCTGTTCATTCACATGGGGCAGTTGGCAAAGGGTACTGCTCTGCTTTTATCCTGGATGTTCCTGGCTATGCTGCAGGTGAGGCACTGGCTGTGCTCAGCTCTGTGGGACAGTCTGGCTGTGGTTCCTCAGCAGCTGAAGCGTGCAGAATTCGTGTTGACCGATGCCTGCACGGCTCCATCCCTCTTTGAGGCTGTGGGTTTTGTCATGTGTCTCCTCCCAGGCACTCCAGTGCTGTCACAGCTTAGTGCCTGCCATATGTCAGCCTGGTGCCTGAAGGTGTGTTCAGAGACCTGAGGGTCTGTCCTGGTCAGTGCCTTGGGCACAGAGGTGGATTTGGGGTACTTTCATTCTGAGGAGCATTTTAGCACCCCCAACTAATGTCAATTAAAATGCAAATATTTATTGAGTCTCCTTACACAGTAAACAAACATTCACCCAAGGACTCCTAAATTACACCAAACCTGTTGTGTCATTCTTCCTGAGCAGTATTCCCAATGCTAACAGGAGACTGGACCAAACCCAGCAAAAAAATGTTTGCCCATCCAAAGGCTGTCAAGTGCTGCAGAGGTACAGGGCAGCAGTAAAACAGCTCTGAACCAGCATATCTTCCTCCTCTCCTGCAACCAGAACATTTAGAAACCACTTCTTTCAAAAGTATGTGTTTGACATAAGAAAAATTACTTCAGCCTCAGGTTAGCAAAATATTTATTTCATAAACTGAACTATACACAAAAACCAGAGAGATTCCTTTCTTTTGCCCTTAACTTTGAAGTTACCTGTTCAATGCAGTGCTTTACAAAAGGACCTCAGGCCTGCTTTCCTTCTGTTAAAAGAAGGAAAAGTGAAGAGGTCAAGACCTGTGACCCAAAGCCTGCCAATGATTATCCACACTCCTGTGGGTTCAGCAGGCCTGAGGCTGCTTCCCCTCTGTTCAGATGCCTTTTGCAGGAGCAAAGCCTATCTCACATCTAAAGGACACTAAGGTATACCTTGTCTTTCCACACAGGATTCTTGTCCCACACCCAGATCTGTTCACAGCAGCATTTAACACTTTAGTTTGGACCCCAGTGTGGTTTGAGGTCTGCAATAAATTAGAAGCTCAGGTCTGTGGCTACACAGCAGGTTTTGCAGGAAAATATTTCCAAGTATTTCTACTCCCTTTCTGAAAACTTCCTTAGGAAGAAGCTACTGCTAATTTTAGTAGGTGAATGGTGTCACATGGAGCATGACCAAGAGGATTTTAGTTTTCCAAATGGTGCATCTTTCATTTTGTGAACTGAAATTCTGAATAACAAAAAATCAATATAATGGTTCTTCAGGAAATTATGATATATGAGTCGGTTTGCAAAAGCAGCTCCATGCAGTCACTGTTTTTTAATGATCAGTTAAAAAAAAAAAAAATCAAATATGTCATTCCCAAGCAGATCTAAGCAAAGGAGAACCATCTCCAGGTGAAGGCTAAAGTTCACCAGCCTTCTGAGTATACCACAGCTCATGTCTCCCTTTATCTCCATAATTATGTATGCTTTTGATATGAAAGATGAACCAAGCAGTTTGACTGAGTTCAGCTTGGAAATTTGGGATTTGTTTGAACTGCTCACCCGGAGTTCAGCCCTGGACTGCAAAGCTTTGTGGCTCTGGAACAGACACAGGGTGAGTGGTTAACAGGGAAGTTTTGTGTGTATACCCCTGTGGTCAGCAGCTTCTCTGCCTTTAATCTATGCAGAAACATCAAAAGCAAAATATTTTTAACAATGACTCTCTGGAGGATAATGAGAGAAGAAGCAGTGGAGCTGTTTTTTCAGCCAGTGGATCTCAGCATGGTTGTTGATGGGAAGGGATGTACAGTTTCCTCTGCACATGTGGGGAGTCAGGAGCATTGTCTTTCTCCTTTCTACCTTGGCAGAGAGAAAAGATGACATATTGCTGTTTTGCTGTGGGAGATGCAGCTCCCTTCAGGAGACTCAGTGCCAGGGATTTTAATTTTTCAAGAGCTTATTGAAAGTGCCTGTGATTTACAGACATGGTTTCAATCCCGTGATGGGCAAATACACTCTGAGCCCACTTTGTCCTGTGACTTCCCATCCTCCAGCTGCCCCCAATCCCAGCTGTTTCCCAATCAGATCAAACCTGACCAGGCTTATCTGTTAGCACATGGAAAGATGTTTTTTAAAGGAAAAATTTTAAGGCAGGGAAGTCAGAAGAAGCAGTCCTACCTGGCTCAGATGCCCTCTCATGCATTTGGATATTTAGATATTTGGATACAGTTGCCAACATTGGTGGCAAAGTGACTGAACAAGCATTTAAAAAGCAAGGACGGAGGTATTAATGCTCATGTCAGAGGTCATTGAACAAATTACTTAATCTGTCACTGAAATAAGGGTTTGGAAATGTTGTCCAAGTCAAAGAAAATGTACACTTGATGGGGTTTGGAGGGTATTTTTCCTTCAGGAAGCAGCATGTGGTAAGTGAGTTACTGACATGCCTGTAATTCAAGAGAGGAGAGTTTTGTATCCCTGCTGTGAAGCTAAATGACATAATATAGTTAGGAAGGGGAAAAAGCAGCCTCAGTCATGGGCCTCCTGCACTCTATATTTGGTAATGACAAGCAACACCAACAAAAAAAAGACTCATAGATCAGGCAACCTTGAATTTCTCCTACAGTCCTCAAAGTGGAATGAAAGTCAGTGAGTGAAAGATTGTTAGCTGCAAATTGACTTCTCAGCTTTTGCCAGCCAAGCTTCTAGAAATGGATTTATTCTGGATAAGATTAAAAATAACTTTATACTTATTGGTTTTCAATATAATGAAAAATATGCACTTGTAAACCATTGGAAGAATATCATTTCAACCCCTTTATTCTTTTATTATTTTTTTTCAGAAAAAAAAAACCCACCTGTCTCAACCAACTTTTCCAGGTAGGCATGAGTGCAGAGAAACACAAAGTAGGGGAGAAATCCTCAAGCAGTTAAACACTGGATTTTGAAGCATTCAAAAAGCTTTTAAAATAAATATTTTCTTTTCTAAACTTTTCAACACAGTTTATTTGATAAAAAATCAAAAGAGGTGTGAATTCTTGATGCGAAACTCAGGCTCACAAGTCAGACAGGGATGAACTGCCCCTAAAGGCTCTGGCTCTGCTGTCACCCAAGCAGGATGGGGGAGACACTTCACTCCTTACTCCAACCACCATGAAGATGAACTCCAGCCCATCACTTGTCTTACTACTTATAAAAGAGATGGGTTGTTGGAAGAGGTAGAACAGGAATTCACAGAGTTTCCCCTAGGCAGGGGGAACAGCTCAGTAACCTTTGTGTGAATGTACAATCACAGAATCACAGAATGTACAGAAGCACGGGTTGGAAGAGACCTTCAAGATCATTGAGTTCAACCCATGNCTCAAGTGTCTCAATGTCCTTCCCAAACTGGGGCACCAGAACTGGACACAGCACTCGAGGTGTGCCCTCACCAGTGCCAAGTACAGGGGCAGAATGACCTGAATGACCTCCCTGCTCCTGCTGGCCACACCATTCCTGATACAGGCCAGGAGCCACTTGCCTTCTTGGCCACCAGGGCACACTGGTGGCTCATGTTCAGCTGGCTGTCGACCAGCACCCCCAGGTCCCTTTCTGCCTGAGCACTGTCCAGCCACACCGGCCCCAGCCTGTAACGCTGCAGGGGGTTATTGTTACAATCCATCATTTGGTTTTCAAAATACTGTATGCAAAGAAAACACAGGGATGCAGTGTGAGCCTCTTTACTGAGGCTGATGTTGGGTTTTATTCTGTTTCATACCTGGGAGAAAACAAAAATGAGCAACCATGGTCTGGGTGAAACTCTGGTTTCCTGTGCAGGTCCTCCTTCTGCCAGGCAGGGACAGCACTGAGAAGCTGATCTCAGGACAAAAATATACTTTCTGGTTTTCTTCAACAATTAAAATTCATGCAGATTTTTCCAGAATGTATCACCTTAAATATGAATATCTCAACTTTTTGAGTGTGAGTTACCCTTCTTTATAAATATAGATACATTTTTTAAAAAAATAATTTAGTATTTTTTTTTTTAATTTTTCAATTTCAATGTAGCCAAACCAGCAACCCTGAAAAAGGGTTACCAAATGGCAGCCAGCCCTACATCTCTATGATTGGTACTGACATATGGGTTAGGACCCTCAGTTTCTCCCAGGGAACATGTTGTCTTGTGGTATTTCTTGCCTACCCAGCCAGAGTAATGAAAACAGTGTGAGGATAAGCTGTTCAGCTAAGTGTTTGCCAGCCATCCAGTTTCATGGCCACTTGAAGCAATCTGGTGCATATTCTTTGTGAATTATATTTCTCCCCATAAAGGAAGTTTGGTTAAGGCAAATACCTCTTTATTCCACTGTCAGCCCTATTCATCCATGTCTGATGTCAGCTGTCTTTGTAATTGAGAGACTCTAATTTCTTATCAGCTTTAGTAAAAGGATCTTCTTCTTATATACATTTATCAGAGCTGAGTAATGACTAACAGAAATCAAAACCCAAATGGTGAAAGCATGTAGGGCTCCAAGCCTGTCTTAGGTTGGAAATGTGTGTGTATTCTATTCCTATCTGTGGAGCAGTTATCTGCAGTTAATTGGGCAGTTTTCTTTATCTCTTCCACAACCAATCCTCCCTCTGGGGAGATACCTTCTGTTAATGGGCCAGTGAGTCTCACTGCATGACTGATAAAATTACATCAAACCACTGTGAGAAGCTCCACCCAGAGGGAGGAGATATATCCTATCGGGATATAATCGGATNGAGGGAGAAGCCAAGCATTCCTATTGGGATATAATTGGAGATTTGGAAGACCACAGCCAGCCTTTTCTACTGGATTCCCAGAGGAGCAGCCCTTTCCCACTGGATTCCCAGAGGAAGACCAGGCCCATCTATACCACCACTGGATCTTCAGAGAAAGACTACACCCTTCTACAAGATCACTGCTTCAACAGAACCACATGTGTCACTGCAGGAGGACTGCAGCCACCATTTCAATTGGACTGCCTTCCTCAACAACCTGACCACCAGGGTGTCAGATTGCATTCTGAATCTGTCAGTGATATTTGTATTACTGCACTGTTTATCTTATTTTAATTTTTTAAAAATTTTCTTCCCTAATAAAGAACTATTATTCCTGCTCCCATATCTTTGCCTGAGAGCCCCCTTAATTTTGAAATTATAACAATTCAGAGGGAGGGGGTTTACATTTTCCACTTCAGGGAAGGCTCCTGCCTTCCTTATCAGACAGCTGTCTTTTCAAACCCAGACAAAGCCACAACTTTTTGTAGGCAATAATCCCAAATTTGTAACATCTGGAACCATGAACACCCATGTTTAGATACCCTGATCCCAGAACCACTTGTGTGAGCACCAGCCAGCAGCAAATCCATGTCACAGGAAGAAGCACCCTGCAACCAACTGATCATGGGGATCACAAGGTCAGATGTCCCCAATTACTGGAAATACTGACCTGGAGCATGACCTTGGACAACTGCTGCTCCCTCTGACTGACAGTGCCTGTCTGAGAGAAGACCAGAAAAATGAAATCCAACGTTCCATTCATGCTGAAACTGAGTCCCAAGTGATTCCTGGGCACCTACTGCTCTACCTGGTGCTCCTTGCTATATTACTGCCAAGGAGTGTGTAGAGTTTGTCTTTTCTTCTCTCAGTTCACAACTGTGATTTCAGGGCAATGGAATCACTTAAGCTTTTTGTTGGATTTCTGCATTGCTTTGTTTGAGGAAATAACAAAACCAAAGCATTGTTTCACTTTAAGATTTTCAAAATGAAGTTGTCCATTGCCATCAAAATGAAATATACATTTATTTCAAAATTTACATCTGCTGTCATTTAGCTCTCCTCCATCCATGCCAAAATGTTCAGCTTGAACTGCTCTTTAATAATAATAGTAATAATAATAATAATAATAATAATAATAGCAATTTCTGAAGTGTTTTAACACATTGCTTAGAAGAATTGGGCATCCTAGACTGTGGATTAGGAGGGGAGTTGCTACTTGGGACGATTTCCTGCTGCAAAACTTCTCATTTGGAAGACCCTCTGAGGAGTGTTGATGCCATCAGCCAGCTGGCAGTCCTGGGCAATGTAATGCTGGTTCAGCATTTTTTTGGGTTCCAGATGCTGCCAACTTTATCAGGACATAATGGTGCAGAACGTATCAAATTGGGATTTAAATGTGTTGTACACTGAAAATGAACCAAGCAACTGCTGTTTCCACCCCCAGAAGGCCGTGAACTTCACACTCCCACAAAAACAATTGTTTCCTGGTTGTGGCTGTCATGTGCACAGAACTGTCATCAAGTGTCCTGGTTTTGGCTGGGATAGAGTTAATTTTCTTCCTATTAGCTGTGGTGTGTTTCGGGTTTAGTATGAGAATAATGTTGATAACACACTGATGAAGCATCACTTTTTTCTCTTGGGTTTTATTCCTCTGGTTGTTATGTCCCCTTCTAGTACTACTACTTCTACTTCTACAGTTATTAATATTACTACTATAATAATATTTTATTTTGATAATTACAGTTTTTATCTCAGCCCTTAGGTTCTGCCTTTTTCTGTTGCTCCATCCCATCCCACTGGGGATGGGGAGCGAGGGGAGCAAGCAGCCATGTGGTTGCCAGCTGGGGTGAAACCACTGCATCCAGAAATACTTGGCAAATTCAGCATGACTGACGTGGTTTTGCAAAATTCCTAGCATGTTTGTGTGGAATTCACCATCTAGTGAGGGATACTTGTATGGGAAGTCTGGTAGAGCCAGCATCTGAACCGTGGGCACGTGCAGGAATGGTGCTGAGCCCACCTTGCCTGCTCACACACAGGGGCTTTTGATCCAAGTGCAGCCTTTCCAGGTCTAGTGCCTCCAAATCTGGCACCTGGGCTTGGGGCATCTCTCAACACTGCCAGGGAGTTTGCAGGTGACACCAAGCTAAGTGGTGCAGTGGACCAGATGCAGTCCAGAGGGACTTGGACAAGCTCCAGAAGTGGCCCACTGGAATCTCATGAGGTTTAACAAGGCCAAGTGCTGGTGCTGCACCTGAGTCAGGGCAATCCCTGGTGTCAGTCTAGGCTGGGCAGTGAACAGATGGAGAGCATCACTGGGAAAAAGGACTTGGTGGAGGAGAGGCTGAGCATGCCCTGGCCATGTGCACTAGGAACACAGAAAGCCAAATGTGTCCTGGGCTGCACCAAAGCCCTGTGGACAGCAGATGAGGGAGGGGATTCTACCCCTCTGCCTCATTCAGGTAAGACCTAATCTGCAGGGCTGTGTCCAGATCTGAGGTCCCAGCACAAGAAAGACATGGAGCTGTTGGAGATAGACCAGAGGAAGCCACCAGGATGATCAGAGGGATGCAGCAGCTTTCCTTGAAGAAAGGCTGAGGGAACTGGGATTTTTCAGCCTGGAGAACAGAAGGCTCAGTGGTGACCTAATTGTGATCTTCCAGTACCTGAAGGGGGCCTACAAGAAAGAGGCAGAGGGGCTATTCCCAAGGACCTGGAGTGACAGGACAAGGGGCAATGGGTTCAAACTGATAGAGAGTAGGTCAGGATTAGGTGTCAGGAAGAAATTCTTCCCTGTGAGGGTGGTAAGGCCCTGGCACAATTTGGCCAGAGAAGCTGTGGCTGCCCCATCCCTGGATGTGTTCAAGGCCAGACTGGATGGGGCTGATGAGCAACTTGGTATAGTGGAAGGTGTCCCTGCCTGTGGCAAGGAGGTTGGAATTAGATGATCTTTAAGATCCCTTTCAACCCAAGACATTCTATGTTTCTATGATATCATGACTGTATCTGCAAAATTATGGACTTAAGTCCTGGGCTGTAGCTCCCAGGCTGAAGGGCTTGTTTTGTGGCCTGCTCCAACTGTATCCTCCTTTTATTCCTGAACATCCCTTCAGATTCAAAGGGTGAATGCCATTCTGTAAACTTGCATCTTGCAGAATATTTTCTATTTTCTTTCAAAAGTATTGACAAAACCGTTACTCTTGGATATAAATTGTCATTGCACAGCACTGAGGGGACCAAAGCAGATAGGGCTGGTCTTTAATGGTTTTATTGTTTCACAATCCTTGTCCAATCCTGGCAATACAATGCCTGTAATTAGCAATGATGTTGTGCTTTTTTGTGCTTGGAAACTGTTAATTAGGCAACTGTTGGAGAAAAATAACTGAATGTGTTGGAGAGAAGCAAAAGGATTATGACACATGTTTTGGTCTATTTGAACCCTTCTCAGTAAACAGGTAGAGAAAAAGACTAATATCTGGAAAGGGTTTATTTCCCAGTGGCTGCATTTGATATACTCAATAGCTAGATTTCTTTGTACCCTTACGAAAGCTACAATAACAACTGCCCTCCCTTTGTAGCATGCTAATCACACATGCAAAAAATGTTAATCTTGCTAAGCATTATAATGCTTAAGGGAAAATAAGAATAAGGTGTCCTGCTGTTAGGTACTGCACAGCCCCTGCCCAGATGTGTAATGCTGAGGGAATGTGGGAAATGGGTATCACACAGCTCCTGCTGTTAGGATGTTGTCATGGATTGTGAAACCAATACTATTCTATTTACCATCTGTATGGCAGTTGTCTTCTGTTAAGTGGGCAGTTTTTCCTTATCTCTTCCACAACCACTCCTCCCTCCAGGCAGACATCTGCTGATAACAGGCTATTGAATGTCAATGCATGA
>VZRH01003791.1:9206-20095 GCA_013397555.1 Urocynchramus pylzowi | reverse complement strand
TTACATTCTCTATTCCAGGGGAGGCTCTGTCCTTCCTTAGCTGACACCTCTCTTCCCAAACTGAGACAGATTTACTGTGAAAACTTCTGCTGCAGGATGGTAGTGCGGTGATTATGATATATTGGAGCAGGGAAGGGGAAAAAGATCAAACTGGAATCATTGTTTTTACTTTTTCTACACAAGAAGTCTTTTGGAGTGGAGTGATACCAGTATGAAATTCACATCAAAGTCTTTAAGATGTTTTAAAGAAAAATCCTTGAAAATTTTGAAAAAAGCTCATTTAGGTATTTTTAAGGCAGCACTTTCAGCAGTTTTCATATTGAAACAGTATTTTCTTTAGAAACAGATCTAAATTTAATTTTTTTTAAAAGTTTCAGTGAAGCCACTTAATTTTAGTTCAAGCCAGACATTTAGTTTAGACAACCTATTTTACTTTTGTTTTGCTAAACCCCCTCTATTCCTTTGCCCCCTATCCCCATTGCTCATTTGAAGCTGACTTGAAACATTTTTATTTCAAGTTATTTGCTTCATTCATGAAACTTCTGGACAAATTAGGTAGTTTTACTTTACGCAGGAGACCTCATTTGGTCTCTAGGTGAATGTCTGTTGAATTGTGAATTTCATATATCCACATCTGTGGCTCCAGCCATGCCATGAAGACCCTCTTGAGCCTAGAAGGTGCACATGGTTTGGTGATTCCTGCCTTGCTTTTGCTGGTAGGAGCTTCCAGGTTTCCATGATGATTTCAACCCCTTGTGCATGAGTGTGTGAGGAAAGTGTACCTTGGTTCAGACTATGGAGAGCTTTCCTTTTACCTGTAATTTAGTATAATCTTTAGCTGCAGACTAACAGGGAAATGTCTCTTAGATGGGTGATTTAGAATGAAGATAAACCTGCCACCTTCAAATCGCAGGAGAGTTGTGTCAGAGAAAGTTTTCTACCCACAACACAACAACAGAATCCAGTGCATTTTCATTAATGGTTCACAGTGCATGTTTGGAGTCTCACTAATAAAGCATAACTGATGTGATCAAATAAATGAAAAACTGCTCAACTGTCAGAAATAAGGATTTTGGAAACTGGGTTAATAATACTTGTGTTTTGAAATGCAACTATTCCTGGCCTGGATCAGGAATGGTGTGGCCAGCAGAAGCAGGGAGGTCATCCTCCCACTGTACTTGGGAATGGTGAGGCCACACCTCGAGTGCTGTGTCCAGTTCTGGGCCCTCATTTTGGGAAGGACATTGAGACACTTGAGTGCATCCAAAGGAGGGCAGCAAGGCTGGTGAGGNGGCACTCAGTGCTGTGGTTTAGTTGAGGTGTTAGGGCATGGGTTGAACTCAATGATCTTTAAGGTCTCTTCCAATCCAGTGATTCTGTGAACTTCTGTTTATAAAATGCTCTGCAGCTTTAAGATGAAAACATGATGTAGTTTCAATGAAAGAATACTGACAAGATTGTCCCTTGGCATGGTGCCATCAGAAGTATGTTGGTGCTGGTCATTAGCCCTGAGACAAAGTGTCATCAGCTGGTGTGGCCACACCTGCCATTTCCAGTTTGGAAGTCCCTGTTTGTAGCATGGTAACAAATGTTCTCTCCCAGACATTTTTGTTACTGTTTATCTCTTAAATCATCATTGGAAAGAAACTGCGCCAATAATCTTCATTCTGCTGCTTTTCCTACATGTGGAACTGATTTGAGGGAGCATGGAATTTTCTTAGGACTCGAAATCCTGCTCTGCTTGCTGTTTCTGGAAGCAGGAGTGGCCTCCCTGCATGTGACTGCCTTTGTTCTGGGGTGGGCTTGCTGGCATCCCAGCTCTGTTGTGCTCAAGGTGCTGTGGGCTGATCTACTCTAGAAATATCTTTGGTTTATCTTCTCCCCTTTCAAGTGACTGCATTCACAACATACAGACATCTGCAGTCTTGATTCTATAAAATTCATTACAGCACTGCCTACAGGCTTCTGCCAGGTTTTGGACTCCATCAATCTAAGAGGACTTATAAGTCCTATAAGGAGCAGCTGAGGGAGCTGGGGGTGTTTAGCCTGGAGAAAAATTAAGGCTTGGGGGAGACCTTATCACTCTCTATGACTCCCTAACAGGAGTCTGTAGTGAGCTGGGGTGGTCTCTTCTGCCAAATAAGAAGCAATAGGACAAGGGTAAATGGTCTCAAATTGTGCCAGGGGAGGTTTAGGTTGGTCATTAGGAAAAATTTCTACACTGAAAGGGTTATCAAACACTAAAAGTGGTGGCATGACATTCCCTGGAGTTATTTAAAAGATGTGTAGATGAGGCACTTTGAGACAAGGTTCAGCAGTGGACTTGGCTGTGCTGAATTAGTGTTTGCTCTCAGTGATCTTAAAGGTCTTTTCCAGCCTAAATGGTTTTATGGTGCTATGCTCTGCTCTAAGCCAAAACTTGTGTCAGGCTCCTAGTCAGTCTGAGCTCAAGAAAAAAATCTGTTTTGAAGGTCAGACGCTAAAGTTACTAGCATGTCAGCCAGTCCGAGATACAAGACTATTCCTCTTTTTTTCTTTCCTTCAATTTTTTCTTGAATTGTCAGTGTTAACAGTATTGTGATCAAGTAAGGCTACAACAGCAAGTAAATATCCCATCACAAATGAATCAGCTGCACAGGGAATGGTGGCTAGAGGGATTTGCTGCTTTGGAGGTGACAGGAGACTATTTTACTCCCCCTGACCATTTAAAGATGCCCTGCTTTGCTTTGCCTTGCCTTGCAGTGCAGGCTGTGAATGCAGCTGCCTTCCCCAGTCCTTGCTGGGAGCAGGAGGGCAAAGCAGCCTTGAACAGCAGCTCAAGCTTTGGTGCCATTCTGCCAGAGCCTGCCCACCCAACCTGCCTGCTCTGGAGTGGTTCAGGCAGTCGGCCAAGCAGAGCTGCTGGTTCAGCTTTATTCTGTGCAATAAATGTGCTCTGGCCCTGCACCAACTGCCTTATCTGCTTGTAAGGACAGAATCCCCAGGAGCCAGCCTCCAGGCCCAGCTAGGATTATGCACAGCAGGCAAAGGGATGTGATTCCAATTGTGATGCTTGGCACACCAGCTTTGCCTTTCTAAGTCCTGCTCACTTTGAAAGAGAGAATGTGATCAAGTTCAGGAGGGAAAATTAACCAAGGGAAGTAATCTTTTATCTGTCTTAGTTAGGCATTAATAAAACCTGTCATTGACTGTCCCCTGCAGTTATCAGTCAGTCAATTGTATACAGTGTTTCAGTCAATCATCTGCCCCTCAGGGTCACTGGAGGACTGTCCCAGTTACACCAAAGCCAGTGAGAACCAGTTCCATGACATCAGTTGGATTCTGTGTGTTCAAAGTACCTTCTGATTACACAGGCAGAAGCATTGCCTACCAGTAAATACCCATGAGATCAATGAAAAGGTTTTCCTGCATCATCCATGCACCAGAAACCAAATGACCCCACCTCTGTCTATAAACACAGAACCTGAACTTGGCCCATCCCACCCACGTGCAGGAAGATTGGTCTCCTCCATTGGGGAAATAGGACTGGGAATGAGACTTTAAAGAGTTAAATGAAGGGTAAACACATGCCCACAAAAGCCAGAGGACAGCTTCTGTCATGTCAGTTCTGGCACTGGACAACAAATGCAGGCTTTGAACTAGGGTGGAGGGGGCTGATGGTGGGAAAACCGTGAAAGGGAAGCATCCACAGACCTGGAGACATATTCAGCTGCAGTTCCAGATCCAAATGTGTGTGGCCATTTCTATGGAGGTTTTCTGCATGGTGCAGAACCTCAGCCTCTTCTGAACCAACTCAGGGAAGCAAAACTGTGTGTGCAGAAGGAGCTGGGGGTCTGTGATAGTGCTTTTCTCTTTGGGCAGATGTGTACTCACCATTAAAAAATCACATTGGATATTTCTCATTAGGCAACTCAGACAATACATAGACAAGTAAATAAATACAGGAAAAAACCCAAGGTTTAGGTGCTATTTGAAAATGGTGAGTTTTGTACACCATAGGTTTTATGCAAATGAATTTTTGTACATCCATATATAATCCATATACCATATATTAATCCATATACCAGTTGGATTAAACCATTATGTGAGCTCGGGAAACAATGGGAGGTATCAGCATGTGTGTGTGCCACATACAGAACATTTGCAAAACAGTAATTGGAACAGCTTTCTGGCTTTGGTTTTGAGAACCTCTGAGAGACTGAAGAAGTTCAATCTCTTTAGTTTGCCACTCTGGCTATGCTGTGAGAGGCAGAAGCAGATTGGTCTGCAGGAGAGAGAAGAAGCAGAGAGGGGCTGAAACTCATATTTTTGCAGAGATTTTCAAACACATCCTCACTTCCCATCCAGGAGCAAGCCCATCACCAAGCCCTGCCCTGGCTGCTTGGCATTGCTTCCTTCAGCCTCTCTTGGTGCCACATCCTGCATAACCCAGGTGTGATTCCAGGGGTCAGCATTCCTGGCAGATGACAGTACTTTCGGTACCATCCTAAAGCAAGGGACCTCCTTTCATCTGCACAAAAGGGAGATTTCATCCAGCAACACAATGTAATTCCCTTCAAAACTGTAGCTAAAACCTCTTCTGTCACTTTAAGCTGTTTGTTTAATTCTCCATATTACTTCATGTTTTATTACAATTCTCTCTTCTTAAATGCTTATTGAAGCAAACCAGAAGTGCATAAAACCAATCTAATTAGCAATAAAAATAATTCCACCCCCAATTACTTCATTTATAAGGAAAGAAGTGCAAATTGCACAGAAGCAACTTTGCCTACAGGTACAGAGCTGGTGCAGCACCATTAATGGTAATGGTTACCACCAGGGACAGGGCCTCTTCTTGCTCCAAGAGTATTCACTTCATGAGAAGTATGTTCAGATTCTGCAGCAATTTTGTGTGCTCTTGTTTATCATTATTTTTTATTATTTTTTTTTCCATTGTGCCCCAAATTTTTTTACTATTATTTTTTAACCAAATCTAAGACAGTGAAGTACCTGCAACACCCCACCTTGACTTTCACACATCCTTCCCACCCCTGCTTTGTACCAGCAGTGCCACAAGGAGATAATCCCCCTTCCTTTTCCTCCCCCTGAAGAAGCAATTCCTTCTTGTCAGCTCTTCAAGCAGTGTTTTTCAGCTGTGGCAGCAAGTATCCAGTAGCTAAGCAACAAACAGCATCCCCAAACACGAAAACAAGGTGCATGGAAAAAGTCCCTGCTGTGCACATTATAGTGCAATCCAGGGAAAATTGCTGCATCATGGACACTTTTGCTTTGTGCTGAAAAGGAATCAGCTGCCACATCTGACCCAGTGTCTGAAGTGTCAGGGTGCTTGCCACCTCCTTCTGCAGTAGCCATTGGCAGAGTTTTTGCCCTGGCTTGGTCCCCACAGACTACCTGAGGAATCATCTGGGCATGTAGGGCTGGAAGCATCACCTTGATTCCCATCATTTGCAGGTAGCAGAGAAGAGAGTTAGGACATGAGTGGAAATGCCTTATGCCCAGTGGGTTACCCCATCTTGGCAAAGCTTGGGAGAGGAGAGCAAGGCTGTGAGAGCACTGCAACCAGAGCTGAGATAGTGCCACAGCTCTGTAGGTACTTAGAGACTATTGATCCCAAACACCAAAATATCCTATCCTATCCTATCCTATCCTATCCTATCCTATCCTATCCTATCCTATCCTATCCTATCCTATCCTATCCTATCCTATCCTATCCTATCCTATCCACCCTTTTCTGGAAAACATTACCAGTAGCTAAAACCCAGTGTAATTATTGGTACAATACTTACAGTCATGGGTCTTTCTGGTTGGTGGTTGGAGAATTTTTTAGTTGTTTTTAGTTTTTGACCCCTGCACTTAAAAAATACTCTTCACACTGTTTGTCTAAAGCCAAGAGCCAACACCAACCTACTCAGCTGTGTCTTAAAACATCCCCTTTCACTTGTTTCCTTTTGCTGCTCCCATTTTCTTTTCCTCTCCCACATACACTACTGTGACTGAATAACCTGAAGCACAATTTCCTTTTCATAGGCAAATGACTTTTAGTTGGCCCCTGAGTTACTGCCTAACACATGTTTCATTATACAAGTCATAAAATATTTCCATATATTGTGCATTTTGTTTCAACAAACTTATTAATGATAAAACAAAATTCATCACATTAAAAGAGTAAAAGCAGCTAATGGGCAGCTAATTCCTTGCATAACTGACTGCATTGATAGCTCAGCAAGGCTACTTTAACAAGCAAATAATAAATGCATAATGAGTTGTTTCTGATCCCCAAATCAGGCTTGTTCAAACTATTTTAGAGAAGATATCCAGAATATTATTACTCTGAGCTGAAGCAAGGTTGTGTAAGAAAAGAATTGGAGCTGAGCAGTTTCCCGTGCTGTTATATTTAGAAATTCACTGGGAGTCTGTTATTGACTACAATCACTGAACAGGATGACCAATACATCAACATTTAAAAAGGATGCTCTGGGTCAACAAATACACTTCCCAGTCCACCAGGGACTGCTTGTTCAGCTGTAAACCTGAGCCTGACAGCAAAACCTTTGGTAAGAAACATACTTGGGATGGAGTTTGGTCAACAGAGCACATTAAATACCAATGCCTAGCTAGAAAGAGAGAAAACCCAGATGGAAAGCAGGGGAGCAAGAGTCCACCTGGATGTTTGTGCTACTCCTGCATGAAGCTCTTCATGAATTTAGAGGCAGCAAATTCCCATTCCTTCAAATCATCTCTGCAATCTCTTAGCCAGGACATTCACCCCAACATAACTGTTGCCTTCTTGAACCAAAGAGGAGTTTGTGTCCCTTTGGGTACAATGAGGGGATAAAAAATGTTTGGAACGTTTTATTCACAGAGATATGCTGATCTTACCTTCCAAAACATGATGATGATGATGATGATGATAATCTGTGGCCTTATTCCTGAGTCCCCAGGGTCATTACAAAGGTCAGCTAGCCTTTAGGGATGGAGATGATTATACAGCTGTGTTAAATTCTGAAATTAATAATAACCATAGAGAAATTGCTGGTAACCTTACTATGAGGATCCCACCCCACATGCAACACCCTTGAGTTGCTCTTCCTTTCTCAAGTTAAAGTATTTTGTGGTTAAAAAAAATTTCAAAGCATTTTATTGCCTTAAATTAAGGTTAGAGGAGACTTCTGTTTATTTTTGGGCTCAGACTTGGCTCCAGCCAGTTCATCAGTGGAGCTGTGCTGACTTCTGCCAGTTTGTCATCTGGCTCCTGTGTAGAAAACTGAAGAAGCAACTATTTAATAGTTTTTTTCATAGATTTTTTTCATCTTTACTTAAGGCTTTTTCATGTCCCTGGGAAGTTGCCATTCTTGAATTGCCCTGGTCCTCAGCAGAGAAATAAGCTCATCTCTCCCTTATCAAGGTGTGAAGTAGTTTCTTACAGCAGTACTGTGGAAATCACAAATCCTCTGCATTGTCAGGCTGTTTGGTCACCTGTGAGGTGATGGGCTGAGCAGGATGGATGGCAGAGCCTGATGTTCTCCATGCCTTGTGTTAAACCACATTTCTTGCACCCCAGATCTGGCTGTTGCACTCTCAGGGTGTTTTTCTGACACTTTGCAACTCCATAGTCAAGAGAACTACTTAGAGTTAAAACAGAGAGGGTTTATCTAGAAAATCACAGTGCAAAGATTAAATACACAAAAATGGCTATTAAACATAGGTAACAGTGGTTGTTAATGCACTCATACCATACTGAAAGAATATTTACTTATTTACATTTTTGCCATGTTCCTGTAGCTTGAGTAAAGCTGCTCTTCCTGTTCATGCACATACTGAGCACTTCAATTTCTATGGCATGGTGATTTCATTACTTTTTCCCTTGGAAACTTTCCCTCTATTGTTCTCTGCAGCTTAGCAACCTGAAACCACCTGTATAATATGAATCTGTCTCAGGCATATAATTCTTTCCTCAATCCCCTCGCTCATTTTTAATTCATAATTTATTGGCTTTTTATGTGTAAAGGGTGACTGCTTCTTCGGACTGGTCTGGAACTGGCGTTGCCTCTAGGTTTTGCTGGACAAGTTCTTCCTCAGGGGGTTACTATGGAAGTGTGTTTGATGTATAGCTTTCCATAGGCTCACAACTCATGAAGTCAGACAGATGAAGCAGCTGGGGTGGGATCTGCAGCACACACAGCAGCTACAGGGCTGCCTTCTGGGCTGGGATGCTCAGCTTAGGAAAGAACAACTGCCCTTAAGATGTTTCAGTGTCTACCAGGGAGCGCAGAGCGATCCTTACTGGACACCCAATTCCCAGACAGATAAAGTAGAGAGGATGGATCTGATTGAAAACACCATGGGGCTCTGTGGTAGAAGCAAGATAATTAATTGTGGAGCCTCCAGTGCTGAAACACCTCTTTTCATGTCCTCACCGTGCCCTTAGCTGCATCACCAAAAGCAAAGTAGTGAGAGGTTAAGGCCAACAGAGTCCAACCCACAGGCCTACAATTACAGAATTAAGTATTTCTTCTGCAAAGAAGATCCTGAACCTTCACAGGGGCTGCACAAGCAGAGGGGCAGGTCTGGCATGAGCAGCCATTGTGCCTTAGTGCCAAGGTGGAAAAGAGGGACATCTTCCAATGAGGGCAAAAAAAAGGAATGCTACATATCATAAAGCTCAGCTGCTTGTGCTTGAAAAATTGCTCTGGTGTTTTTAGGATTCCCTCCCCAAAAAGATCAGTCTGTTTTGATAGCAGTTGCTTTGATAATGTGATTTTCTGGGAGGGGTATGGGAATGTTGGGCAGTGAGGATCCAACCTCATTTCCAGCCCACGTCGTTGCTCAGCCTGTGGGGTTATTTGCAGCTCTCTATAATCTGTACAGCCATTTCCCTGGCCTTTCTCAAACATCAATAAAATCATAAGTTGCCTCCAGTAGTTCTGACACAGCTGCATGTAATGCTTCCCACAGCACTTCCCTGTCTCTTAGGAGCTGCTGTGGACAGGGTGACAGATGAGAGAATTCTGCCAACAACAGGGTTTTCTTCTCTCTGATTTTGTCTTGCTGATCATGTTGCTGTCTTCAGAGGAGTTTGTGCATGAGGGCAGAGGGGAAGTTGATGCTGATCTGGCTGGGAGAGTCACTGCTACTCCTCTCACCATGGTAACGAGAAGAAATTTGTATGCACTGGGGATGGGAAGGTCTGTAGCATTTTGCTTAGGGCAGTGGAGACTTTACTTGGGAAAACTCCATGGTCAAGGGGAACAGAGGAGGCAATTGCCTTTTTTGGTAGATCCCTGCAATTCCTTGCTTAGCAAAGGTAGGATTATGTTTGCCTCAGCAGGTGCAGGATTATGTCAGTGCTGAAATAAGAACTCAGAGAAAGCAGCTGCCCCTGTGGGATGGAGGACAACCCCTCCCTCCCTAATTTACTGAGTCTGGCATAGAACCACAATGGTCAGACCTTAATTACTCTGGTGGGGTCTTCTCCTTGTTTCCAGTATATTCGTTTCTGTCTTACACGCTTCCACTCCCCACATCTCGTGTTCCTTCATCATTTTGAGATCTTCACACACTGCTGGAGCAAGGCTTGCCATCTGGAAAGGCTGCCAGGGCTGTGTGTCCATGGGAGCACCTGGAGTAAGAGGCTGCATGGTGGCCCAGGACCCCCTGTCCCAGCCACCTTCACCTCAGAGGAGAGGGGGATATTGCTCCCAGCAGCCCTGGACAGGGGTAGCTGGGAGCCCTTGGCTTGGAGAGCTGAAAGTGGGGCCAGGATGGAGGCAGCAGGTGAGTTCACAGCTGGGCACTGTTCTTTTGGCTTTGCTTTCAGTACTAAAACATCTGGTAACCTCGGGAAGGAGAATTAAACACAACATAACAAGTGCTCTGTGCTGATCATCCCTCTGGACTGCTGCAGAACAAGGCACCAGTGCCTGAACTCCCCCACAGTTTTCCTTCAGCTGCTGGTGGCATAACCAGGGAACATCACAGAAAGGCTGAGGGGCTGCTCCCACTGGGTTTGTGCCAGACCAGCAATCCCAGTTGAGCTTCTAATGCAATAAATTACAGCTTCTTCAAAGCATCCCCCCTCCTACCTACCTTTTTTGTGCAGTTTTGCTTCCCAGAGGTGCATCCTGCATGGTTCCCTTGTGCTGGGAAATGAGAGTATCCAGCTGCAAGGATTCATTAGCACATACACCTTCTACCATTAAAAATGAGCCATGGAGAGGGACAGGGCTCTGTGCCCTGGGGAGAGCACTGCCAGGCAGACAGGCACGTGGTTTTACAAAAATTGGAGCTACAATTTGAAGCAGTTTAGGTTTTTACCACTCAACTGCAATGTCCCCTTTACAGCATTTGTCCTTTGGAGCTGGATAGAAATTGACTCTCCTCCTGGTCTGCAGCCATTCTTTTGTGTTGGCAGAAGCTCTAACTATGCACCAACTAACCTTAATTAAACACATGCAGGCAATGCACCTGAACAAATGGCCAGACAAATATTGTCACTTTAAAGGCATAAACCCACTCCTCTGCAAAGTCAAAGGCTGGCTCACTGCTGCTGTCCTTCCCTAGCCACGAATTTCAGCCCAGACCTCATTGATTCTCATCTTGTGCATTCTCAGCTGTGCACTGCACATGTGCTGCCATGAGGAGATGGTTCTTTGCTACACTGCATCAGCAACGGTGGCGATTATTCCATTCCTGAAAATTCAACAGAGTATAACTTAGAGGAAGAGTAAGTCACCTGTAGCCAAAATTAGGTTCTGTGACTAATTATTTCACAGAAATTTTGGGGAACTTTGAACACATCCTCTAATACCTGCTCTGTTTGTGCGGCTGCAAAATGGAATTTAAAAATTCCTAACAATAGTGCTACAAGGCATAATAATTCTTCTGAGCGG
>VZRH01003789.1:6760-30897 GCA_013397555.1 Urocynchramus pylzowi | reverse complement strand
GCAAGACCAAGACCAAGAAGAAACATTTCGTGTGCCAGAAGGTGAAGCTGTTCCGGGCCTCGGAGCCGCTGCTCAGCGTCCTTATGTGGGGGGCGAACCACACGGTGAGAGCGGGCGGCGCGGCCCCCCCACCCCGCCCCTCAGAGCCGGGAGCGGGGCCCTCACGGCGCCCCGGGAGCGGGGCCCTCACGGCGCCCCGGGAGCGCGGCCTCAGCCCCTCAGCTCCGAGCCTTCCCCGCTCCCCCTCAGGCTGGGCCTTTTCCCTCATCCCCTCCAGAGCAGCTCCTTTCCCTCATCCCCGCTGGATCCCAGCCTTCCCTCCCTGTCCATCCCTGATCCAGCCCCTCCCTGCGCTCTGTGGTCCCTTTCTGCTGGCTCTGTGTCCCCAGGCCCTTTGGGGACCCCCGGGTCGGGGTGTCCCTGCCAGGCACGTCCCTGTGTCCCCACCCCTGCCACCTTTTCCACACCCATTTTCCCGGGACTGGGCAGGGGGACTGATGCCTTTTTGGCTGATATTGCTGTGGCACAATCTCCCCTCTGGCACTGGGGGGGACGTGAATTTGGCACCCACAGCCCTGTCCCCTGTGCCACCCCCCGGGTGTCCACCAGGACTGTCCCTATGGCTGTCCCAGTGTCACAGCCCAGAGGGGACAGTGCTGTGCCTCACTTGGACAATGTGTCTCCCATCTCCGTCCCCCAAAAATGAGGGGTTTGGCCCCGGATTGATCACAGGACTCGGGCCATGCCTGTCCTCTTGGCCTCAGCTCCTCTGGGACCAGGCTGTGAGAGAGTCCCTTGGGAATGTCTGTGACAGCTCAGCTCTGATCCATCTCCTTTGGGAATTCCTAAGACCATCCCTGTGCTTGCTCTGGAAATTTCTCCCGGGTTTATGATGGCAGGCACGAGGATTTATCCTTGGATGTGGCTGCTGGGTGCTGTTCTTGGTGGCCAAAGAATCCAGAAGCCTCATCCTTCCCTCAATTAATCCACTTTTAGGGCTCAGACACACCTATTTCTCCATGGATAAGTGGATGTTTCCTAGAGACTGACAGGGATTCAGGCTCATTTTTTTCCCAAAACAAATAACACATCATGAATTTGAAAAAAAAACCATCCTCCTTGCATTCCTGGCCTGTCTGGCTGGAGCAAAAGCTTCCAAATGTGGTTCAGCACCGTGCTGGCTTTGGAGCAAAGGATGTTCCAAGTGCTCCCAGCCTTGCCCAGGAAGCAGGATAATGAGTTTAATCAGCCTTTGATCAGTGGTGCCATTAGCAGCCCTGAAGAAATGGAAATTGTGGGATTTTTCCGAGTTTCATTCCTGGTGGCCTCATAGTGACGGTTTGTTTGCTGGCAATTGGCCTTTTTTGGGGGGTTTTTTGTGTGTTTTTCTTTGTTGTAGCTGTCAGGGCAGTAGGAGCCTGGCAGGAATTTGAGGCCCTGGATGAGGACAGAGTAACTTTGGGAGCACTTGGCTGTGAGATATTTGGGCAAAGGGAGGAAGGCGAGCTGACACTAAGCTGGTAATGAGATTATATCGGATGTGTATTAGGAAGAAATTGCTGCCAGGAAGGAGCTGAGGGGCTGGGAGAGAGGGTGAGAAAAGTTCAGCTGTGACCTCCTGACCTTTGGAAAGGCGTTTAGGATTTCCCAGTAAATCCCCCCACCTCTCTGCCACATTGGGGTGAGGGTTTGGTGGCAGCTGTGGCTGGGAGATGATCCCGGTGCCCTGCTTAGGTGGGAATTGGAATTAGGTGCCTCCAGCTGAGGGGTTTGGAAATCATTTCGGGAATAACTTCAAGCTTTGTTGGAAATCCTTTAATTTGTTTAATATTTTGCTGCTTTGGACAAGGAGGGGTGAGTGAGGAGGCTTTGGGCTGTGTCCATGGAGTTCTGCCCTGGGATCCTTGCAGTGGGAGGAGGGGAAAACAGCTCTCAGCACAAGCCCGGGGCTGTGCCAGGAGGATCCTGTCAGAATTGTTTGGATCTGGGGTGAACTTTTTCACGGAGGAATTCAAACAAACAACCATTTTGTGCAACGTGCTGCAGAAATCCCCGTGGGTCCCTTCTCCCAGTCTGGAACAGCCCTAACGAGGCTGCTGAGCACAGGCAGGGCTGGCTCTGGAGAGCATCAGGAGCACCCCAGGAGCAAGAGCTGCTTTCTGGAACAGTTTGGAGTGTTTCACTAACGGGTCCTGGTGGTCCCAGCCAGGGGTGGGGTCGGGGTCGGGGTGGGGCTGGTGTGAGCAGGGCCAAACGGGGCTGGTATGACTCAAACAATTTGAATTTTGGACCAGAAAACGACAGAGGGGAGGGGAGAACTTGTGTGAAAGTGGAGCCACTGTGGCTCAGCCTCGATTTCTGAGTTCTCTGAATCCAGCAGACGTGGGGATGGTTCCTGGGGAAGCTTCTCCTGCTGTTGTCATGGCATTGGGAGAGGAGCTGCAGTTCCTGGGGGTTGGATCTCTGTGTGGTGCTCCAGGTCTGGTGCTCCAGGTGTGTTTTCTGTGCCCTGGATGGATCCACGTGCACGGGATGGGAAAGTTGGGAGGGTTCTGGAAGGGAGCAGCCACCTCCCAGAACAGAGTGTTGTGTGATGCTCTGGGAACCATGGAAACAGTTGTAAGGTGCTGCTGATGGAAGGCTCTGGGATCCCAGGGAGAGGATTGAGGATCTGTGTTTGTGGGGATGGAAGGCTCTGGGATGCCAGGGAGGGGACTGAGGATCTGTGTCTGTGGGGATGGAAGGCCTTGGGATCCCAGGGAGGGGATTGAGGATCTGTGTCTGTGGGGATGGGAGGTGGTTGTGGATCTGTGTCTGTAAGGGTGGAAGGCTCTGGGTTCCAGGGAGGGGATTGTGGATCTGTCTGTAGGGATGGGAGGTGATTGGATCTGTGTAGGGATGGAAGGCTCTAGGATCCCATCTGGGATCCCAGTGTGGTAATTGGGATCTGTGTCTGTAGGGATGGAAGGCTCTGGGATTCCAAGGAAGTGATTGTGGATCTGTCTGTAGGGATAGGAGGTGACTGTGGATCTGTGTCTGTAGGGCTGTGATGCTGCTGCCAGTTCCTCAGCTGGAAAAGATTCCAGTGGCTCTGGCTGCTGGCAGGGGAAAGGCACAAACATCCCGTTCTTGTGGGAATGGGGAGATCTGTTGGCTGCACGGATCTTGCCCGAGGCAGCTCCAGAGGCTGCAGTTCCTGGCTGGAGCAGCAGCAGCCATCTCCCAGGCCCCCAGGAGCAGTGCCAGCAGGAGCAGAGCTCGTTAGTATTCCAGGGAAACAGCAGTGCTGGGAATGGAGCACGGCGCTCCCCGCTCTGCAGCCTTGCCTTCCGTGCTGCCAGAGCAGCATCTGCCACAGATCAAACACTCAGATCCCAGAAATTGCTCCTGGCACGGTGGGAACAGCCTGGATCTGTCCCTTCCCAGCCCGGCTCTAATTGACCTCTGGAGAGAGCAGCATATGGCCAGGGCCGTGCCAGCCCCTGGAATGACCTGGGCCTGGCTGCCAACTGCTCATCCAGGAGCTCCTGTTCACATCCCCATTGCAGGAGCCCTGTTCCTGTTCACATCCCCATTGCAGGAGCTCCTGTTCACATCCCCATTCCAGGAGCTCTGTTCCCATTCACATCCCCATTCCAGGAGCCCTGTTCCTGTTCACATCTCCATTGCAGGAGCCCTTTTCCTTTCCCATTCACATCCCTGTTCCAGGAGCCCTGTTCCCATTCACATCCCCATTCCAGGAGCCCTGTTCCCATTCAAACCCCCATTCCAGGAGCCCTGTTCCCATGCAAACCCCCATTCCAGGAGCCCTGTTCCTGTTCAAACCCCCATTGCAGGAGCCCTGTTCCCATTCAAACCCCCATTCCAGGAGCCCTGTTCCTGTTCAAACCCCCATTCCAGGAGCCCTTTTCCTTTCTGGGGGACGAAGGAGGGTTTTCCTTCTCCTGGGTGGTTCAGTGAGGAGAACAGGGCTCATTTCCCTGCCCATTTCTGCTGACTGCCGTGACCATGGGTTGGTTGTTGAATATTCCCATTCCTCAGCTCTTTTTGAAGCATCAGCTCTGCCCACCTGTGAGAGGACTGGGAACATGGATGCTTCCCAGTGACCCTGAGGCTGACAGGATTGGGGACAGGAGGGTGGCACTGCCTGATCCCTGTCATGCAGCCAGGAATCTTTTCCAGCAGCCTTCCAAGTAGTTTTTTTGCAGGAGTAGATGTCTTTGCTCTCACCAGGGGATGCTTTTTTTTCCCATCTTAAAGCATCCTGGTGTCCCCAGAGGAATTATTGAGTGCAAGATTCACTCTTCCCTTGCCTTGCACGGGGGGTTGTTAGCGTGGATACTGATTAATCATGCTCTAATTCATGGAAAACAGGGTTTTTCCCTCAAACCATCACCCAGTTGCTGCTCTGTGCTAAGCAGCAGCGAAGTTTTGCCACAGCTGTGGGTTTGTCTCCATGCTAAAGTGATTTTCCCATGTGTCTTTCACCTCCTTCCCCAGAGCATAATGAAGTTTAACTAACACTCACCGAGATGCCTGATTGGAAAGCTTTGAGGGGAACAAAGTATCTTTATTTTCCTGAGCAAATTCCTGTCGCAAAGAATCCCGGAGAGTGGGCTCACACACTCCATCAGCTGCATCTTGTTAGTAAACAAATTGCATTTTCCCATCAATTTACTAATGCTAATTGCCACTTTGAGGCTACAGTCAGGTTTTGAAACAAAATTATGCCTGGCCCGTTCATCCCAACAGCTGTCCCTGAATGACACGGAATATTGATGTGGCTTTTATTGGGAAAGGAATTGGCTTTGGTGGTGAAGAGAAATCACCAACCTAGAGTCCTGAGTGGTGCTGCTGCAGAATTCCAGTGACCAGGAAGTAAAAGCTTGGCAAAGAGAGAGGGAGGAGGCGTTTTTGCATCGCTCTGGGTGTGGCTGCAAATCCCCGGGCTCCAAAGAGCCGTTCTGTCCCCGCTGTAGGGACCTCTGTGGCAGAGCTGTGGCACCCTCCCGGGCACAGCCTGCTGCTCCTGTGCCTTGCAGTGGCTGTGGTGGCCCAAACAGCCCGTGAGGTGCCAGGTGTGTGTTTGTGGTGCTGCTGCACCTCTGCCCTCTGTCCCTGCCTCCTCCAGAGCCACACCCAGCATCTCCCTGCTACGCACAGCCCCCGAGATCCTGCTCCAGGCAGAGTTTTGGGGTTTTGTCCTTCTTTTTGGGGACAGATCCCTGGGAATGTGCTCCCCAGGAGCTGAGCACCTCCCTGGCATGCACCTTGCTGTGACCTTGCCTCCTGGGGCATAAATACCCCGGGACACACACACACATACACTCTCTGCTATATTTAATTTGCTGCTCCACGCCTCTCCCCGGGGAGAAGGCGAGAGAGCAAACATGTGCCAGGCATTTGTCACGTTGCTCCTTCCAGGAGGCTGCTCAGATTCCCCTGGGATGAGCCTGAGGATCCCTCTGGAGAGGTGATAGGTGCTGCTGGCCAGGCTTTCCTTTGGGAAGGACTCCTGGCGTTTCAGGATTTGGCTGGATAATCCTTGGGAGGGGGGCTGGATGCTGAGGGTTGTGCTGTGACAAGGGAGGGGTTGGGATATCCCTTTCCCGAGTGTGTGGGGGCTTTTTGTTCCTCTCCCTTGGGAAAGTGTCAGGCATGGGTGTTGCTGTGGGAGCACACGGTGCTGAAGCAACAAAAAATTTAAATTTAAAAATCCCAACGTAGCAACAAAACTAAACTAAACAAATCCGTGTTTCCTTCCAGACTGGCGCCAGGAGCAGAGGCCCAGTGACCACTGCCCCAGAGCTGCCTTGGGGGAGGGCAGGTGGGCAGTGCTGGGTCTAGAAATGACCAGTCCAGCCCTTCATCCTCATCTTGGTGCCCCTCTTCCTTCTGTGTCTCCTCCAGAGTCAGAATTCCATCTTCATCCACATCCTGGTGCCTGTACAACCCCATTCCTTCTCCAGAGCCTGAATCCCAAATCCAACCCTTCATCCACATCCTGGTGCCTGTACAACCCCATTCCTTCTCCAGAGCCTGAATCCCAAATCCAGCCCTTCATCCACATCCTGGTGCCTGTACAACCCCATTCCTTCTCCAGAGCCTGAATCCCAAATCCAGCCCTTCATCTTGGTGCCCAGCACTACCCCCTTCCTTCTCTGTGTCCCCTCCAAAGCTGGATCCCAAAGCATCCACCAGCTCTGCTGGAAGGGGGGAAAGGCTTCCACAGGGAGAATTTTTTGGGCTCTTTTATCTTGTGAGGAGTGGTGGCACCTCTGAAACGATCCAGAGCTATCCTGGTGCACCATTTCTGCCACTCAGGAGCCTCGCAACAGGTCCCACGCTCGCTTTGAGGTTTGTGCCGTGGCAGAAACGAGGGCACCCAGCGAGGCCTCAGAACATTTGTGTCTGAATTGCTGCCAGCGAGGAATCGCTGTTCCCTCTCAGCCGTCAGCACCCTTCCTCCGCTCGGCAAGGAGCTGATAATGGCTTGTTTGTGCCTTCCCCACGCCGGGAAGAGGGCTGGGAGCAGGCTGGGATGGGAGCAGGCGTGTGGCAGGAGCTGTCAGGCTTCCCCTGCTGGCAGACAGCAATAATTAGTGGCTGGAGGCAGCGCCTCTGTCTCGGTGCAGGCTGAGTTGTTTTCTCCTCGCCCCGAGGGGAAATCTCTGCGTGGGACTCTGATGCAGCTCCCTGCAGAGGCTGCGAGCTGGGGGATCCCTTCCTCACCTGGAGTCGGCTCCCTTTTCCCTCCCCTCTGGCTCAAGGATTGGCTCGGTGCAGGATTGAGCCGAACCCGGGGGCATCGGCCTCTCCCTGCTCGGGGATGCTGCCGGTGGGGCGTGTGTGCCATTATTTATTTATTCATTCATCTGTGCTGCATTTTCCATACATCCCACAGGGTTTGTGGCACTGCTGTGGTGCCTTGGGCTGGATATCTAGAGCAGAGCCTAGACAGAGTTGGAGAATAAAGTCGGTATTTATTAAAGGCTTTAACAGATACCCCTTGGGCAGGGCAGAGGCTACACCTGAGATGGATGACAGTCACGAGTTTTTCGGGATATCAGGGGTTAATTGTCCAATTACAGCTTCAGGTAATGAAGTCACAGTCCTCCAGTTTGCTCTCCCCCTCTCCCATTAATTTTTGTTTATACTTTTTGTGCCCGAGGCTGTGATGGTGGCTTTGGTTCTCAGGCCTGGAAGGATTGTTTTGTCTGATCAAACTGATGAGAGCTTACAGACACTGTGTGGAGTTCAGAGTTATACCCTAATCCAGTACAGGATCTGAAAAATAGAAAAGCTACAACTTAAGGCATCATCTGGGTGCTGCAGGGCAGGGCTTTGCAGGGAGGGCTTTGCAGGGCAGGGCTTTGCTGGGCAGGGCTTTGCAGGGCAGGGCTTTGCAGGGCAGGGCTTTGCTGAGCAGGGCTTTGCAGAGCAGGGCTTTGCAGAGCTCCAGCTCCAGCAGCCAGGCCGCTTTGCTTCCCTCTTCTGTCTGTCTGTTGTGTGGGATGGCTGGCTCTGAAAATAGCCACCTTCCCTCCTGGCACTGGGATGTGTCTTTCTTCCCAGTCTGACGTGTGTTAAATCTGGTCTGGTTTTTCGTGGTGATGATGGAGAAAGGGTGGGATAAGCTTGGGCTGCATGGAATTGGCTCATGGCTCGTCCCCAGGGCTGAACCCTGCCGAGCCCAGCAGGGATGTGGAGCACTTTGGGCAGTGCTGTGTGTCCTGCTGCACCCAGGGAACGGGGAATCCCAGAGCTGGATCCTTTTCCTGAGCCTGGCCCCTGCTCCCAGCCATCAGGGAAGTTTTCCAGCAGCTTTCCCAGTGTGCTGGGAGTCACTTGACCTGCTGGAGGTTTTGGTTCTGGGAGCAGCCCCCAGAGCTGACTCGGAACCAAACCCTGCTGGTGCCAGCCTCCCTCTCCTGCACTGCCTGCTTGGCACAGCAGTCATGGGAACAGAGCTGGAATGGAATTGCTTCCTAAATCCAGGCTGTTAACAGGAGTTCAGTGAGATGGGACTGTGGGGAGTCCCTGGGAGGGGATGGCACCAGGGCTGTGCTCAGAAAAGGCAGCTCAGAAACCTCTTGATTCTGGCACAGCCTTGTCAGTGACTGCAGTGACTGGAGCAGGGCAGCCAGACACAGTCCAGATGTGGATCTTTATTATTATTTTTATTATGTTATTATTATTATTAATGCTGGCACTGCTGGGTGCTGCAGCACGAGCCTGCCTGTACAATAGTAGCTGAACATTCATTCTTCTGCTTCCCCATGTTCCTGTGGCTGCCACGCATGACTAAGGAGCAAAAACAATCTAGTGAGTGACTCATCCCTCCAGAGAAGGTGGGATGGGAGCAACAGGAGACAGCCAGCATGGAAACAGCATCCACGGGGAGCTGGGCTGGGCTGCAGCAAAGGCTTTGGTCATCCTGGTTTGTAGCAGGAATGATTAACACTGGAACCTTTTCTCAGCAAGGTGGTTAAGTTAAAAGATAAAACCTGCTGGTTCTTGGCCTGTGGGTTTGTCTGGGTTCTCAGCTGTGTCTTGGGTGGAAAGGGAAAGGTTGTCTCAGGAGGATTCACCACATCATGGAACGAGGTGCTGCTGTGGCCTGTCACCACAGTGTTCCCCAGCTGCTTCTGTCTGATGGGTCACAGTGCCCCAAACCATGCCCTGGGGTGTTGGACATCCCTGCAGGTCCCCAGGGCAGTGGGGCCTGGGTTTGAGTGTCCCTTTCCTCTCTTGCAGATCAATGAGCTCAGCAATGTTCCCGTCCCTGTCATGTTAATGCCCGATGACTTTAAAGCCTACAGTAAGATTAAGGTGGACAATCATCTATTCAACAAGTAAGTAGGAGCTTCCCAACCTCTCTGTGGTCAGAGCTCTGTGCTCTGAGGCAAACTGCCCTGGGGGAGGCCTTCTGGGTTGTTCCCAGCTGTACTGCCAGGAGGATGCATGCCCTGTGCCCTGCCCAGACCCTGGACAGGCCGTGGTGTGGTCAGTCTGTCACTGAGATACTCTGTGGTGGTTGGTTTCCATCCTTTGAGGGATTAAACTGTTCACAAGAGGCAGCTCTGCAGTTGTGCTGTGCTCATGGAGCCTCTCTGGAGTTACCCCTGTGTCCTTTTCCCAAAAAATCCATTTTTGGAAGCTGTTTTGAAGTCGTGGTTGTGGCTGGTGCTCAGAGCTGGGCTCTCCACCCCAGTTCTGCAGGGCTGCAGTGCTCCCTGATGAATCCTTTGTTTTCCCCAAGTTTCACAGGGATCAGCTTTGCAGAGTGGGAGGTGATTGGGAAGTTTGTCTCTCCTGGCACGTCCAACGTGCGGGATCTGCTCTCCCCCTTCTCCTCCAGAGAAGATCTGAGCTCCCCACGTGTCACTGCGAGGGTTTCTCATTGAGAAGGAGCTGCCAAATTCTCCCACTGTGTCCAAGCAGGAGTAACTCTGCTTCTCTCCCTGGGCAGGACCAGGGCTGTGGGAGGAGCAGATGCAGCTCTCTCAGTGGCAGGGAATGCTGTCACTGTCCCTGTGCCTGGGGGCTGGAGCTGATCCCCCCTCTCCTGGGTGCTGTGGCTGAGCTGGTCTGTGGGGCCTTGACCCTTCTGGTGCTGGGGTGGGAGCTGAGCCCAGAGCCCAGAGCCCAGCCCCTCTGCTCCTGCAGCTCTGCCTGCTGTGTGGGGACAGCAGGGACAGCAGGTGTGGGGACAGTGGTGACAGTGTGTGCAGGGACAGCCATACACAGGGACAGCTGTGTGACAGTGTGTGCAGGGACAGCTGTGTGTGGGAACAACTGTGTGCGGGGACAGCCATACACAGGGACAGCTGTGTGACAGTGTGTGCAGTGACAGTGGTGACAGCTGTGTGCAGGGACAGCTGTGTGACGGTGTGTGCAGTGACACTGGTGCCAGCCATGTACAGGGACAGCTGTGTGACAGCGTGTCCGGGGACTGTGGGGACAGCTGTGTGCAGTGACAGCTGTGTGACAGCTGTGTGACAGTGTGACAAGCCACCAAGGAGGGCACAGGCAGGGAGGCTCCCTCAGAGTGGCCTGTGGCAGGGGTGGCCTGGGAGCCACAAAAGATCCCCNCAGTGACAGTGGTGACAGCTGTGTGCCGGGACAGCTGTGTGACGGTGTGTGCAGTGACACTGGTGCCAGCCATGTACAGGGACAGCTGTGTGACAGCGTGTCCGGGGACTGTGGGGACAGCTGTGTGCAGTGACAGCTGTGTGACAGCTGTGTGACAGTGTGACAAGCCACCAAGGAGGGCACAGGCAGGGAGGCTCCCTCAGAGTGGCCTGTGGCAGGGTTGCCCTGGCAGCCACACAAGCTCCACGCTCCCACCCCGTCCCTGTTAGCCAGGATCCTGCAGAGTCCCCTGGGAGAGATGGGGTTTGTGGGCACCCAAGGAGCTGGGGTTGGGGACAGCAGGGCTGGGGTGTCCTGGGGGCTGGCAGGGAGGGGGAGCCAGCGTGGCCTTGGGTGGCACTGCTGACATCTCTGCCCTCCCCTAGGGAGAACCTGCCAAGCCGCTTCAAATTCAAGGAGTATTGTCCCCTGGTGTTCCGGAACCTCCGGGAGAGATTTGGGATCGATGACCAGGACTACCAGGTACCCTCTCTTCTCTCCTGGGCCAGGCCAGCCACCCTGGCAGAGAACCCATGCTGCAAACGTTGCTGCCAGCCCAGCAGCTTTTCTGGGTTATAACTGGGGTCTGAGTGGTTCCACCAGAACCACAGCAGTGGAGGGGATGTTGCTGTGCCAAGCACGGGGCTGTAGGAGGAGAAGGTGATTCCTGCTCCCAGGGCATGAAATGGGGGCACAGGTGGCTGTGGACAGGCAGGAGCTGGAGGATAACAATGATCCAGCGTGGGATATCTGCAAGGAAAATGAGTCTGTGGTGTTTTTGTACAGATCCAGGGTAATCTGCTGCTTTCAGCCAAGGGTGTGTTGTTGAATTGGCTGTATCAAGGTGGCTCCTGCTTTGGGATCCATCCCCTAATGCCAGAGGGGCTGATTTTTTTGGAGAAGAGTCTGCTGTTAACTCTGCTGGACTCAGCTCTGGGGACAGGGAGATGTCACAGCTCTGGCTGCTGCAGCAGGGCCACCCTTCCTCAGCCAGCTCCGAGCCTTGAGCACCAGGGGCTGAGCAGGGCCAGCTCAGGGCTGAGAGATCACCCAGAGCAGGGCCAGGGAGGCCAGCCCTGAGCACCAGGGGCAGCTCAGGGCTGAGAGATCACCCAGAGCAGGGCCAGGGAGGCCGTGGTGGCCACGTGGCCCCGGGCAGGCCGGGTGTCAGGAGCTGGAGTGTCCCCAGCATGCGGTGACAGAGCGGGCACGGTGCCAGGGGCATCCCCTGGAACACTCTGACTGCAGAGGCACGTGGGGGAGTGCTGCAGCCTCCCTGCTCCCTCCACATGCTCCCTGCCTGGTGGGGAGAGCAGCTGGAGCAGGGCTGGTCCCACAGTGCTTCCCCCTGTGCCTGTGTCACACCCCTTGGGGACACGCCCTCCCCAGGTGTGACCCAAGCTCTCTGTAGTTCATCATTTACACTCCTCCTGTTGTTTTGAGGGATTGCTTCCCCCTTCTCAAAGCTTTAAAAAAGCTTTGGCTTTTTTAAAAGTGCCCAGCTGGAACAGAAAACGTTAATTGAGCTGAATTCAGGTGGGTGAACTGTGCTGGCTGGAGTGGGAACGGAGCCAGGAGGCCGAATTTAACACCCCAGCTGTGGGAGAGGTGGGAGTGCCAGGGAGGGAGCCGAGGGCTGTGAGTTTGGTAATGCTCTGTGTGGTCACGATTTCTGCTTCCCAGCTCCAGCAGAAAAGCTCTGTGGTTTTGAGGTGAGGGCTGATTAAACTGCCTGGCACAGACCCCTTTGCAAATGTCAGCGAGCAGCAAAGGGGATTTTTCTGTTTGCCTTTATTTTCCTGACGCTCTCTAAAGCCGTTGGCAGCAGCAGAGTTTTTCCCCTGCTTCATTAAAGTTTTAAAAGCTTTAAATGCTTCGTTCTGAAAGGAAACCTCTGGGCTCACTTGCAGCATGACGTGGTAAATCTCTCTCAGAGCAGGCTCTGCTGCAGGCTCCCTCTGCTGCCAGAGCTGAGCGAGGGGGACACAGCGGTGCCACTGCCACCTAAAAAACCCCCAAATAATCCAGCCTGAAACACAATGTCCAGCCCAGAAATGCTGAAAAACTTAAGGATCACTGTTGGTGTTGCTGTGTTTCAGAGCCCTCCCCATCTGTGATAAGGAAATGCTGGTGAGAGTGACAAAATGACTTGTGGGCAGGTGGAGGGGACAGACAGGGGACAGGTGACAGCTTGAGGTGGCAGCAGCAGTGGCTGGGGCTGAGGGAGGAGCTCGCAGCAGGCCCTGCTACCTGGGGAGAGGCAGCAGAACAAAGAGCTGGTGTTGTGGCTCAGGGAATTGATCCCTGCTCTGCAGTTTTCCTGGGATTTTCCAGCCCTGCTGCACTGTCTGGTTGCTAAGGGTGGAGACAGGGATCTAAAGGCAGATGCTGCTGGTTGTCAGAAGAACAACCAAGCTATTTATACTCATCTTGTACGTCCAGGAGTAAGAATAGCAGAGCCTGAAGGTGGCTTTTGGTGCAGGATGACCTGTGAAGAATCCCCAAACATGGAGATTTTGGCCAGACTAAGCTGCTTTTTGATGAAAAAGCCAACAGGCCATTTCAGTTTTTGATCTGGTTTTTCCTTAAGCCTTAGGAATATCCTAACTATTCTTAAATCCCTGAGAGGAAATGCTGAGAGCTCTTGGCCTGTGTATCCTCCACCCCTAAAAACGCTTCAGTAACAAACACCTTCCAAAAACACACTCCAGGTGTTGGAGTAAAACCTGCCAGCAAATCATGGGGCCAGCTGGAAGCCCTGAAAACACATCCAGACTTTTAAACAACTGGGTTTTACCCTCAGCAGCACCAAACTGGAGTTCACAGCCAGAGTGGGTGCCCTGAGCTGGTCCTGTGGGGCTGACCTTGCTTCCCAGAGCTGCTCAGGGGGTTCCTGTGGGGCTGGCCCTGCTTTAGGGCTTCTCAGGGAGCTCCCAGTCAGACCTGAGCTGATCCCATGAGGCTGGCCCTGCTTCCAGAGCTGCTCAGGGGGTTCACAGCCAGACCTGAGCTCATCCTGTGGGGCTGGCCCTGCTTTAGGGCTGCTCAGAGGATTCCTGTGGGGCTGGCCCTGCTTCCGGAGCTTCTTAGAGGATTCCTGTGGGGCTGGCCCTGCTTTAGGGCTGCTCAGAGGATTCCTGTGGGGCTGGCCCTGCTTTAGGACTGCTCAGGGGATTCCTGTGGGGCTGGCCCTGCTTTAGAGCTGCTATGGGGTTCCTGTGGAGCTGGCCCTGCTTCTGGGGCTGCTCAGGGGGTTTGTGTGGGGCTGGCCCTGCTTCTGGGGCTGCTCAGAGGATTCCTGTGGGGCTGGCCCTGCTTTAGGGCTGCTCAGAGGATTCCTGTGGGGCTGGCCCTGCTTCCGGAGCTTCTTAGAGGATTCCTGTGGGGCTGGCCCTGCTTTAGGGCCGCTCAGGGTTTCCTGTGGGGCTGGCCCTGCTGGGGAGGGAGGTGACAGCTCCTGGCACCGTCCCCACGCCGTGTGTGTCCCCCAGAACTCGGTGACACGCAGCGCCCCGGTGAACAGCGACAGCCAGGGCCGCTGCGGCGCGCGCTTCCTCACCACCTACGACAGGAGGTTCGTCATCAAGGCCGTGTCCAGCGAGGACGTGGCAGAGATGCACAACATCCTCAAGAAGTACCACCAGGTACGGTGAGTCTGGAGCCCCCCGTGCACACCTGGGGATCTGCTGGGGGTCTGGAGCTTGGATGCACAGCTGGCAGAGCTTGCACGGAGGTTTTGTGGGGAAAAAAGGGTCCTTAGGGTCTGAGGAACAAAAATCTGAGGGACAAAAAATCTGAGGGACAACCCAGCAGCTGTTTGTGGTGCTGAGCCCCTTCCCTTGCTGAGCCCATCCTGGCCCTTGTATCAGTAAATTATGGATCCCTGGTAGATCAGAGCTGCAAACAGGCTCCTCATTTGTTGCCTCAGACTTTTCAGAGGGGCTGGAAGGGAGATGGGAAGTGGGAGCAAAGTGGGACAGCTGGAAATGTCCTGGTGCATGTGCTGGTTCCAGCCCATCTGCTCTGCAGGGGTTCTGAGCAGGGGGGGTTAACAGGCCCTGAGTTCCAGGCACACCGAGGGAACCACGAGGAGTGAAGCTGGGCAGTGCCAGTGCACACCTGGCCTGTCACAGCAGGCTGGACACACACAGGGTCACAGGACTGGGAGGAACCCTGGAGATCTCCCAGCTCCACACACAGAATCACAGGATCCAGGATTGGGAGGAACCCTGGAGATCTCCCAGCTCCACACACAGGGTCACAGAATCCAGGATTGGGCAGAACCCTGGAGATCTCCCAGCTCCACACACAGGGTCACAGGATCCCAGGATTGGGAGGAACCCTGGAGATCTCCCAGCTCCATACACAGGGTCACAGAATCCAGGATTGGGAGGAACCCTGGAGATCTCCCAGCTCCAAACACAGGGTCACAGAATTGGGAGGAATCCTCGAGATCTCCCAGCTCCACACACAGGGTCACAGAATCCCAGGATTGGGAGGAACTTTGGAGATGTCCCAGCTCCCTGCCAGGGATAGGATGTCACTCCCTGGGCCAGCTTGCTCAGGGACTGGGATTCTCACATCCTCACTCCTTTCCTGGAGACCCCAGGAGCTGTTCCAATCCTCTTTTCCTTTCCCATGGGTGCCTTGGCTGCAGCACCTCACCGAGTGTGTGCCCCTTCAGAGCTGGGCTTTGTGTGACCCTGCCCTGTGACACTGCCCTGTGACACTGCCCTGTGACACTGCCTTGACGCTGCCCTGTGACACTGCCCTGACACAGCCCTGTGACACTGCCTTGACACTGCCCTGTGACACTGCCCTGTCCCTCCCTGCTGTCCCTCAGTTCATCGTGGAGTGCCACGGGAACACGCTGCTGCCCCAGTTCCTGGGCATGTACCGGCTCACCGTGGACGGGGTGGAGACCTACATGGTGGTCACCAGGAACGTCTTCAGCCACAGGCTGACTGTGCACAGGAAGTACGACCTGAAGGTGAGCTGGGACTGGGGTGAGGCCTCATCAAGGCTGGCCTAGAGCAGAGGCCAGGCAGAGTTAGAGAATAAAGCAGGGATTTATTAAAGGATCTCCTCAATGGAGATCCCAAGGATCCACCTTGGGCAGCACAAGAGCCCAGCCAGGGCTGCACCCAAGCTGAACCAAAATGGCACAAAATGAACCCAAGGTGAACCCAAATGGTCCCAAAATGAACCCAGAATGAACCCAAAATGGCCCAAAATGAACCCAAGGTGAACCAAAATGGCCCAAAATGAACCCAAGGTGAACCAAAACGACACAAAATGAACCCAAGGAGAACCCAAATGGCCCAAAATGAACCCAAGGTGACCCAAAATGAAGCCAAGGTGACCCAAATGTTCCCCAAAGGCGCGGCCGCTCCCGGGGCTCTCCCTGGGATCAGTTCTGCTCCGTTTGCACCTTGGAGTTCATTGTCCCATTCCAGCTTTGGGTTCTGCAGTCCCCTCCTGCTCGTTTTTCTCTCTCCAGCCCACGTTGTTTGTGCTCCTGGGCCTGAGGTTTGGATCATTTGTCCTCGGTCCCAGCTGGAGCAGGAATTGTTTTGTCTCCCTGCTCTGTGCAGAGAGCTCAGCATCCCATAATAGGGAGCCCAGACCCACACACTGAAGCAGCACAGAATCTGAAGAATATAAAAACTAAACCTGAGGCATTAGAACTCTGGGAGTTTGGCCTGGAACCCCCCTTGGCAGGGTCCTGGCCTTTGGGGTTTGCTCAGGGGATCAGGTTTTGGGAGGCTGTGCATGGAGGTTCAGTGTTGGTCCATTCCCCCATCCCAGGAGATCACCAAATCAGTCTGAGCACTGATTTAAAAAATTATTTCATTGTTTTCCTGCATTGAGAAATTAAATGGTGTCAATGAATTCATTGGGAGTGTGACCCAGAGTGCAGTAATTATATTTTCTTTATTTCATGGTTTTGCTTTCGTTGTTTTCCTGCATGGAAAAATTAAATTAATTCATTGGGAATGTGACCCAGAGTACACTAATGATATTTTCTTTTTTTTTTCTTTAATAGGGCTCAACAGTATCCAGGGAAGCAAGTGACAAAGAGAAGGTATGGAGCCATCCCTGGCTAGCCTTTCCTTTCTCCTGGTGGCTGGAAGCAGACAGACCCAACTGAGTTCCCTTTTCCTTTCCATTCCCTTTTCCATTTTCCTTTTCCTGGGGTGTTGAGCAGGAGAGGTTCCACAGGCCCTGAGTTTTCCCTGTCTCTGTCTCCCTCTCAGGCTGGGGAGGAGCTGGCTCTGCCTGCCCTGCTGGGTTGTGGTGGCACTGCCAGGGGTGGGGACAGTCCCAGCAGAACCAAACCCCAGCTGAGGGCAGTGCTGTCCCTGAGGAAGGGTTTCCTCCAGCACCCTGGGCACAGCCCAGGCAGGCCAGGGCCAGAGCTTCCACCAGGCTTTTTGTTGCAGGCCAAGGATCTCCCAACGTTCAAGGACAACGACTTCTTGAATGAGGGTCAGAAGCTGCATGTTGGAGAAGAGAGTAAAAAGAACTTCCTTGAGAAGCTGAAGCGGGATGTGGAGGTAATTCCTGGGGGCAGCTCTGCTCTGTCTCTCTGTTCTCAAAAGCAGGATGGCTGGAAACAGAAAAAGTTTTAATAAAAGGCAATATAACAAAGTTCTTCCAGAGAAAAACTGAGTTAGGGGCAAGAGGCTCTTGCTCTTGCTAAACACTCTACAAAAGTGATTATTTCCTCTGTTCTTGTCTTTTTCTAATGAATTATTTAGGTGAGACTTCTTGGCTTTCGTCTAATTGGTAGCTCTAGGTCTGAGGTGAAGTCCCAAAGGTCTTATGAGAGGTCTTACTAAATTGAGGAGAGAAACTTCTGGGCTTTTTTCCTTTTAAAGCAAAGAATAATTTAGTTATTCCATCAACAGAGGGCACATTCCTACACTAGCTGGGTAATAATTAGCATTGACTCCATGATTCACAGAAGGCTGATCAATCTCTTTATTATATTATTTTATTATTAAGAAACCCATTGCTTTTATGGACAGTTAGGATACAGGTAGAACTAATTGGTCCTCCAGTCCAAACACCATCACCATTGGCTAATTAAGAAACCACCTTTTGGTAAACAAATCTCCATAACACATTCCACATGTTCACAATTGTGGGAATCTTTCAAATCAGAGGGTTTGGGGAAAGCTTTAAAGGCAGGCCTCAGAGACAGCAAACTGCAATTAGAGCTAAGCAGGAGCCATAAAATTGATTAGTAGAAAAATTATATAAGAAGTAGAAAAGTAAGGAGAAATAGAACAATGGCCTGTGTATTAATGCTTGGCTAGAATAACTCCCTAAGCTGCACAAAAATATCTAGCAAGATATTAGGAAGTTGTAAGCTTAATAATGGAAGTTATTAATGCAATAATGGAGCTGTGTGCATTGTACTTTAACGTTTACAAGCAGGTATTGTATTTGAAATAAGCAAGCATTGTTTGACCAAAGGTAGGTGTGCTTATAGTGGTTGGATAGAACTGCTGGCAATATGCCTTTGCTTTGTGTGATTGGTCAAAAAGCTTTTAAAGTGAGCTGTAACATTAAGTTCTTTGTCTGCTACCAAAAAAGTGAGCTGCTGGCATCTTCCCATTGTCATAACCATGTGATGAGACTGATGCTGGAAAATAAACAGCTCGAGACACGTTCCTCAGCAGTCCCATCCCATTTGTGATTTGTACATAGACCCCCAGCCAACAAGACACAATAACAGGTGGAACAAGTTAAGATAAGAATTATTTATCACTCTTTCCTCTAATCTTCTCACAGCCTTCTCCCAGAAAGGCCTGGGGGAGTTGTCTGTTGCTCTCTGTGGCCAGAGAGCTGCTACCACACCCATCCTCACTGCTGGCTCCGGGGCTGCAGAAGGACTCCTCGTGCAGCAGCCTCGCCCTGCTGAGCCTCTCTGGGGTCTCAGGAGGGTTCAGCTCTCCCTGCTGCAGCCCTCAGGGAGCTCTGCAGGGCAGGGCTGAGCCTTCCCCACCCCGTGACCCCGTGCCGGGCCGGCTCTCACCGCTGCCCCTCTGCAGTTTTTAGCCCAGCTGAAGATCATGGATTACAGCCTGCTGGTGGGCATCCACGACGTGGACCGGGCCGAGCAGGAGGAGATGGAGGTGGAGGAGCGGGCGGAGGACGAGGAGTGCGAGAACGACGGGCTGGGGGGGAACCCCCTCTCCTCCTACGGGACCCCCCCCGACAGCCCCGGCAACCTCCTCAACTACCCCCGCTTCTTCGGGCCCGGGGAGTTCGACCCCGCCGTGGACGTGTACGCCATGAAGAGCCACGAGAGTGAGTGGGGAGNGGTGTGAGGGAGATGTGGGGAGCTGTGGAGAAAGGATGGAGGGTGTGAGGGAGCTCTGGAGAGCAGGGAGGGTGTGAAAGAGGGTGTGAGGGAGCTCTGGAGGAAGGATGGAGGGTGTGAGGGAGCTCTGGAGGGCAGGGAGGGTGTGAGAGAGAGTGTGAGGGAGCTCTGGAGGAGGGATGGAGGGGGTGAGAGAGCTGTGGAGAGCTCTGGAGGGCAGGGAGGGTCTGAAAGAGGGTGTGAGGGAGCGCTGGAGGAAGGATGGAGGGTGTGAAAGAGGGTGTGATGAAACTTTGGAGGAAGGATGGAGGATGTGAGGGAGCTGTGGAGGGCAGGGAGGGTGTGAGGGAAGGATGGAGGGCAGGGAAAGGGGAGGTGTCCCAGGCTCGCTGGGCAGTCCCTGGTGGTGGCTGGAAGGGGACAAACAGTGCTGGGAGAGGGGTGGCATGTTCAGAGAGCCTCTGGTGGGCTGCTCCAGTCATCTTGGCCCTTCTGAATTGCCCCAAACCAGCCCTGCCCAGTGTTTTGGAGGAGGGGGTGCCATGGGGGTGTTTTTGGGGGGGGGGGTGCGGGGGGGGGTGCCCGGGGGGTGTTTTTGGATGTGAGAGTGCAGCTGGCTGTGCCCAGGGGACTGAGCCCCTGCCATGCCCACAGGTGCCCCCAGGAAGGAGGTTTATTTCATGGCCATCATTGACATCCTCACGCCCTACGACACCAAGAAGAAAGCTGCACATGCTGCCAAGACAGTGAAACACGGGGTGAGCCTGCCTGGGGCTGTGGGCTCAGGGCTCCTGCCCTGCAGCATCTCCTGGGGTGGGAGGTGTCCCCAGCACTGATTTTCCTGCCAGGGTGGGAGCTCTCCTGCCCCTGTGGCCAGCACTGCCCTCTGTGTCTCCTCAGGGTTAGCTTTTTCCTCTGCTTGCTTGGGGTAATTTGTATTTCCTTCCCAATTTGGGAGGTGCTGGAGGGATGGACTGGGTGAAGGATGACACCCTGGGGTCACTGCTGTGTCCTGGCAGCCAGGGGGACACCCTGGGGTCACTGCTGTGTCCTGGCAGCCAGGGTGACCCCTGAGGCCATTCCTTGCCCACTCTGACCCTTCCCTGACTCCTCCTTGCNATCCTGCCCGTGCTGCCCCTTTCCTGCCCCCTCCCTGTCCATGCTGACCCCTCCTCGAGGACCTTGCCCCCTCCATGCCCATGCTGCCCCCTCCTTGAAGGCCTTGCCGCTCNAGCTGGGGGTGCCCAGGGGGTGTTTTGGAGGAGGGGGTGCAGCTGGGGGTGCCCAGGGGACTGAGCCCCTGCCATGCCCACAGGTGCCCCCAGGAAGGAGGTTTATTTCATGGCCATCATTGACATCCTCACGCCCTACGACACCAAGAAGAAAGCTGCACATGCTGCCAAGACAGTGAAACACGGGGTGAGCCTGCCTGGGGCTGTGGGCTCAGGGCTCCTGCCCTGCAGCATCTCCTGGGGTGGGAGGTGTCCCCAGCACTGATTTTCCTGCCAGGGTGGGAGCTCTCCTGCCCCTGTGGCCAGCACTGCCCTCTGTGTCTCCTCAGGGTTAGCTTTTTCCTCTGCTTGCTTGGGGTAATTTGTATTTCCTTCCCAATTTGGGAGGTGCTGGAGGGATGGACTGGGTGAAGGATGACACCCTGGGGTCACTGCTGTGTCCTGGCAGCCAGGGGGACACCCTGGGGTCACTGCTGTGTCCTGGCAGCCAGGGTGACCCCTGAGGCCATTCCTTGCCCACTCTGACCCTTCCCTGACTCCTCCTTGCCCACTCTGACCCTTCCCTGATTGCTCCCTACCCATACTGACCCCTCACTGACCTCTCCTTGCCCACCTTAACCCCTCCCTGACCACCCTGACCTTTCCTTGCCCACCCTCCCCATGCTGACCCCTCCTTGCCCCCCCTGCCTTCCCTGACCTCTCCTTGACCCTTCCCTNCACACCCTGCCCACGCTGCCCTTTTCCTGCCCCCTCCCTGTCCATGCTGACCCCTCCTCGAGGACCTTGCCCCCTCCATGCCCATGCTGCCCCCTCCTTGAAGGCCTTGCCGCTCCCTGCCCCGTGCCCCCGTGCCCCTGACGCGCCGTCTCTCCGCAGGCCGGGGCCGAGATCTCCACGGTGAACCCCGAGCAGTACTCGAAGCGCTTCAACGAGTTCATCTCCAGCATCCTGACATAGGTCACATCCCCTGCAGGGCTGCAGGGCTGCAGGGCTGCAGGGCTGCAGGCAGGGCTGGGGGCTCCTGCAGCCTGGGACAGCACAGACACTGCAGCAGCACCGGGGCACACCTGTGGCACCGAGTGGGGCACGTGTGGCACCGTGTGACAAAACCCATCCTCATCCTCGCTGCGCCCGCTGCACCTCTGGGTTTGGTGTGCAGAAGTGCCCAGATCTCAGATTGGAGGGCTTTTCCAAACGAGCCAAGTGCATTGTTCCAGCACTGCTCTTGTGCCCAGTGACTTTTTCTCCTCTCTGCTGAGGGCTGGGACACGTGTGGCACTGTCCCCAAGGGGTCACTCAGTGCCAGCGGAGCGGTGCCTGACTCACAAACCACTCCTTGTTTTTTGTGTTGTTGTTGTTGTTGTTTTATTGGACTGGCTTTGCCAGAAAAAAAAAAAAAAAAAAAAAACCCTTTTATTTCCCTCTCAGTAGGAATTGGAAGGAAAATAGCTCACCATTTCAAGGATGGAAAATGTAACTGATAAAAAGGAGGAGTCGCTGAACTTTAGGTAAATTCAGACTGGGACACTTTATATTTTTTTGGTTAATTTAAGTAATGAAAAAAAAAGAAAAAAAAACAACAAAAAAAAAATCAAACCACTTTTTTGTAACTGCACTTGATTTACAAGAAAGATGAGGGAAATGAACATCTACCAAAGATGATGTCTGAAAAAATAAAAAGGTGTAACTCCTAAAAGCTAAAAACAAGCAGAGAACTGAGAGAGGCATTGACCAACCTCAGCTCATTATGTGCTCGGACCTGGGGTGACTTTAATTGGCCAGCTCTGAAGATTTCCTTAAAAGAAAAGAAAAAAAAAAACATTTTAAAAAAGGCATTTTTGTACCTGTAGATCCAGGCTAAGATTTTGGGCCACTTCCTCAGCCAGGAATGGCTCTGAGGTCATCATCACAATCCTGCCAGTGTTAATTAGCTAATTGATTATTCAGTCTTCCTTCCCCACCCCACCTGCAACAGGTACTTGAATCTGTGTCCTGACAGAGGTTGCTGGGTTGGTTTCTTTGTGTTTTATTTTTAAAAAATGTGACTTGCACAGAAGGAATTGGCCTGGCTGCCAGGGGGGAGTGCTGGGAGCTGGGCTCATCCTGCTCCAAGCCCCCTGAGCGACCCTCCAGGAGTGGAAATGGTTGAACTCTCACACCAGATTTCTTTTCCAGCCCCCCCTGAAGGATTTTGGGACTGATTGGAGTGACTGAAATCGTCCTGTTTTGTCTCCTTTAACCCTTTCACAGCCAAGCTCGGCAGCCTCGCTGTGGGTTTCGTTAGCTCTGCTGCACAACAGAACTTTCAGTTCTTTATTTTGGGATTTGTTGTTTGGTTGGTTGTTTTGGTTTTTTTTTAAATTTTAATTTCCTTTCTCTTTTTAAGCAGGATTTAGAGTTTTGAACAAACCTCTTTGCAGTTGAAACATGTTGCTTAATCTGCCTTGGAACTGTTTTTCACACATGCCTTTGTTTGGGGAATAAGCTGTTGGGAATGTCTGTCCTGTGCTGTAACAGTTCTTGCTGTGTGGAATTTTGGTCCTTTTTGAGACATAACTGGTGCTCATCACACCCTGGTGATTCCCCTAAATTAACCCTGCCTCTGGGCTGGATTCTGAATGTGGGGTTTGGGGGTTTCTTTTGGTTTTATTTCCTCTTCACCCCCTCCCCATTTCCCCTTCCTGTGAATCCCCCCACAGGTCTCACCTTGGCAGGGGCTGAAGTTGAAGCCCCTGAGGGTGCACTGTAAATAGAATTTTGGAGAAATGAAAAATTAGGGGTCCTGATGGGATTTGAGGATTTTTGGTCCTTCCCTTTGGCGTGGCACAAATTCCTGCTGCCCCTTTGGTGTGGGAGGCTGGAGGGGTCTTAAGGTGTGGAGCTGGAAAAGCCACGACCCAAATGCAGATAAAAAATACTTCAAAAAATTTTAAAAAAGGGAAGACTTAGAGGGCATCATCAGCTTCGTTTTGTGGGCATTATATTGGTTGCTTTTCTCTTAATAAGCACTTAAGTTTACTGCTAATTAGGAATTAAACACCAATCACTTTTTATTCCTGACAGTTAAAAAAAAAAAAAAAAAAATCTGCATTGAATCTGCAACTTTGACCTGGTAAGTTTGCCCTTCTCCTTTTGGGGAAAGTAGCTTGGAAGTTATTTTATCTTGAAATCATCTATTTAAAAAAGAAACCAAACATAAATAAATAGAGGAGAAAAAGTGGGGAGGAAGAGAGCAGGAGGTGGATGAACACCCCAGAGCAAACCCAGAGAAAGGGGAGTGAAAATGGCAAAAAAATCTCCTTTATTGAATTCCAAAATAATGAATAAGGAATCCAGTCAAAACCCAGGGAATTCCTGCAGAAATCCTTGGAGTGATGACAGAAATTGAGAGCAGGGAATATTCTCTTATTCCCAACTCCTGCTGGGGTTAAATTTGGCTGTTCCAGGTGATCTGGGGTCCCACAAGGATTCTGCCCCTTCTGTCCAGTTGCCATATTGTGTATTAAAGTGATTAAATGCAATTTTCTCACCTAATGATGTATTACCCAGGTATGTAACTTTGTTTAACAGAAGCATTTTTGTATATTGTTTACATTTGGAGAAGTAGCATTACCTTCAAAATGCTAATTTTTGTTTCTAGACAGTATTTTTTGTTACCAGAACAAGAAGTGAAGCTGCAAATACTTTGATTTGTTTTTAAAAGGGACTTTTTCTTTCTGTTTGTTTTATTTTCTTTTTGTTTTGCTTTGTTTTGTTGGTGTTTTTTTTCTTTTTTTTTCCTTCTAAATCTTGTTTTAGGTCACTTTTTTAACTCAAGTATTTGAAAAAAAAAAAAAAAAAGAAAAAAGGAAAACCCAGCCCTTTCAATTCTGGTTTTACAACTGCTTGTGCTAGTTTGTTGTCTGGTTCTGGTGTGGATTTAATTCTCATTTTTGCTGAATGTAGATAGGCCTTTCCTTAGCATGAACCCTGCAGAACACATTTAACTGCCAGGATTTGCAGCAGAATTCGGGATTTTTTTGGCCAAAAAAAAGCAAAATTTGGTCCAGTGGAGCTGCAGATAATCAGTGAGCAGCATCTCCCCTCTGGGGAGCAGGGAGGAGCTGCAGGATCCCAATTCCTGAGGGATTTAAAAACCCCAAAATCTGCTTTGAGCTGGGAATTCCCACCTTCCCTGTTGGGACAGCCCCGAAATGAGAGTGGGAGAGGGGAGGCAGAGCCAGAAGTGCAGTAAATGCACTGCAGAGCTGCTGGGATGGGACTGGGATGGAACTGGGATGGGACTGGGGGCTCCAGCAGCTCCCAGGGCTGGGATGGGATGGGGGTTGGGATTTGGGGAACAGCCCCAGAGCTTGGGGAGCTGTGGGGAACAGAACAGCCCCAGGAGCTCGGGGAGCTGTGGGGGACAGAACAGCCCCAGGAGCTTGGGGAGCTGTGGG
>VZRH01003788.1:42427-79859 GCA_013397555.1 Urocynchramus pylzowi | reverse complement strand
ATAAAATGTAACACCACAGAAAGGTACAAAGTATTCTTGCTGCAGAGCAAGAGGGTTTCAGCCAGACAGATTTACCAGCACTAAACAGGAGGGATTTCACAGCCTGCAGTCTCTTTCTTGCCCTGCAGCAGGCCAGATACCCTTTTAACATGAAATGGAGCAAGCAGCACTACTGCAGACCTTGCTGTATTCCCCTTGCCTTCAAGTAATGAAATTCACAAAAGGGCTTAGAGAAGTCTTTTCCATAAACTTGAAAACAATTCAGCACTCCACTGTGCTTTCCTCCATTAGGGAACTGTGGAGCTGTACCTTGCAGTGCTGGGGTTCTCACTGCAAGACACTTGCATCAGTTTGCTTGCCTATTAATATTTTCTGCTACACATTAACTAACAATTACCTTCACTATGACAATTGAAACCTTAAAATCTTCTGGTCTACTCAAGCTGCTGTGACATGATACAGGGATGAGACTTCTTGAAATCAAGAAATGAAGTTGTATGCATCAGTTTTGTTTTTCTTGCCTTCACTATTACTCTAATATAAAAAATATTGTTGTTTGTATTTGTATTCTTTTTTATAGGCAAACTGAGACTCTGAGGTAGATAAAATCATGGCAGCAAAACAAAAACTAGTTTTAGTTTGTTGTACTTCACCTTTGAAATTCTTTTAGGTTTCAGGAGGTCCTAAACAGTAGTTTTAGTAATGGGAGTTGAGGGGGAAATGACAGCAGTGAAAATGTAAGCACTGGAACAGGCTGCCCAGAGAGGCAGTGGAGTCTCCTTCTCTGGAAATATTCAAAACCCACCTGGATGCAATCCTGTGCAATCTGCTGTAGCATGGGAGGTGGGACAGGTGGGTGTGTGGCTGTCTGATATACTGGAACAACCAAGGATACAGCCATGGGGCAGGAGGAGGGTAAAACTCCTCTTAAGGCAGTGTTGTTGCTGGAGAAAGGCTCATCCAGCTGCATTCTAAAGTTAATAATGCGTCAAAGTGGGAATGATGCAAAAGAACTTAAATTTTCAAGTTGGTTTGTTGTGGGGTGAATCTCTTTAACAGCATTGGCCTGTCAGGAAGGGCAGTTTGGATAACCAGTAGCTACATAAGCAGACAGAGTGGTTCTGTAAGAGACAGTCATCACCTGAAAACAAAATTGCCAGAGTACGGTTTTGTGTTGTGCTTTATTTACTTCATTTAGCAGCTGGGGGCTGCTTCCACTAGAGGCTGTTTCACCAATTCCCTTGCACAGAATTTAGGGGTTGTATGGTTTTACAATAGATTTCTTCATTTGCAAGACACTGAAAGGCTAACTATTTTTGTTTTCTCATCTAGTTTGTCCTTCCCAACTGTAATCTCAAGCTTAGCTTTTGCCCATGTGAGTGCTGGATCAGATGTAAGGGAAGGGTGAGAAGGGAAATCACATCTCCTAGCAGTGCCTGCTCTCAGAAAAGATGAAACCCAGCACAAAATTACTTTTCAGTATTTAAAAACATCTGGGAAGTAACCAAAAAAGCATAGCCTTTACTTTTCCTTCATTTGCTGTGGTTCTTAATATTTTTTCTTTTTCTTTTTTTTTTTAAAGTATGTCAAATGTCAGCTAACAGAAGCTTCTCCCCCTAACCCCATTTGTTGTCGAAGGAGCATCTCAACTGTTCTGCCCAGGAAGCCCCTTAATAAGGTGGTCAGTGCTTTCTTATCTGGGAAATACTTTGCCTGAGGTTGAACACAATTATATGTCTCTCAGTGAAATGAAACTTCCCAGATGATTGTCAAAGGGATAATTGACAAAGATTACTTCTAGTGCCTCCCATTGTGCTTTTATTGAAGATTTTATTAACCACTGGAGCAATAATTGGAATCCAGGCTTCCTTGTTTTTTTAAAGTACCATGGCTGTTTTAAATTTCCTGTAAAATGTCGTATTTGCTTTGTTCTCACTTGTCACTATTCAAATGTTCTAGCACTCATGGTGGTTGCACGTGCCCCATCAACAGCTATAGCTGGTGTTGGGTCTGCCTTCTGTTTTGGGAGTACCTTGTTGTTCCCTGAGGGACAATAATACAGATATTGTGGCATTTATAAGGAGCAAAGACAATATCCAGTGGCCACACTATGGAATCACATGTGTGTTAGTCCAAAGGAGCACAATTTTCTGCCAGAAAAACATTAGCTGATGCTGCCTGTATCAACCTAAATGTAAAACCTTATGCTTTTCTTACACTAATACCTACTTTTACAAGGGAGCTGTTGACATCATAGTAGGAGCTGACAAGATCCAGGAATTTCTTGGAATTTGTCTTTGCCTAACTCAAGTTGAAGAGTTTTAAAAAAAGGTAGCACAAATGTGTCTGCATGGGAAATGGTCCATGGAGTAAGATGCTCTGTCACACAGGCATTTATCCTGGGCAGAGGCCAAGCAAAGCACGGTTTGCAGAATAGCCAGCAGGAAGGTGTTCAGATGCTGCCATAATTTTTGGCATATTGTATTCCTGGCTTAAAGCCCTGGGGTTACATTCTCTAATGGTTGCTTATGAAATTGTTGTAAGCCAATCTAGGGCCTTCTGCATGTTCCCACCTTTCCTCCCCCAGCCGCAGGTCCCACGCCATAGGTTGTCGGTTGCATCACAGTAGTTGTGGCTGCAGGGAAATTCCTGCTTGCCCAATCACCAGGAGCTAATTACTGTTTTCCAGGATTAAATTGTTCAGGGACTGTGCACTGACCCAAATCACTGCCTGCCTGCAAAGGCATTGATGGTTGTTGAGGCATGAGAAGGGAAAGGACAGGCGTGGGAGCCAGGACGTCCTCCTTCCCTGGCTGGGTGAATCCTATCCTGTCTGTCCGGCTGCTGTGCTAAGGTTGCCTGAGGCTGTTCCTCCATAATGACTTCAGTGGCAGCTGAAGAAACTCTTCCTCTTCACCACTGCACTCCTCACAAACTCCCCTTCCCCCTCCCTGGGACAACTGCTTGGGTGGCTGTGCATGAATCAGACTGGAGAGAACAGAGCTGCTGGGACCAGCCTGACACTTGGAAGAGGGCCCTATACATAGGTGCCGAGTGGTGTGGTTTGTTCCTGGCCCTGTAGGCTGCTCTGGCTGGTGGGACCTTTAGTACTGGCTGGTTTCAAACCTTTAGTACTGGCTGGTTTCAAACCTTTAGTACTTCTATAAGCACGTGCCTCCCTTCTCCTTTTCCAGCATAAGCCTCCTGCTCTCCAGAGCATTTGTTAAGGCAAAGACAGCAGGAGTGGGGCATATTTTGCAGCAGACACCGACCTGGACTCTATACAGCCCCAGATGAGCAGGCACTTGGGGGTCGGGGACTGCTGGGTGCCTGGTGCTCTTCCTCAAATGTTCTCCCTGAAACCTCTGTTGTGGTTTCCCCTCCCATCCTCTAAAGCCCGGGCCAGGTGCAGTTTCAGGCCCCTGTTAAAGACCCCCAAGTCTTTTTAAGTCTGAAAACGCTACCTTGTGTTTGCCTGAAGCACAGCTTGGGGAACTGACAGCTCAGTCAGCTCTTGGAGGAGCTCACCCAGAGGAGCCCTTGGAGCTGACATTTGCACTGGATTTTCTTGCTGAGTGTTCAGGAGGTCAATTGAGTTTTTGGGTCAGGTTGTCTCTATTTAAGCTTGTCTGTGAGACTGGAAATCCCCCCACGGAGGGTCCCAAACACCCCAGCCCCTCTGAACCCAGCCCTTAGGCAGTTAGGACCTTGCCTCATTGTGCCAGCCAGGCACCTCCTCACCACTGACAGGTGTCTGTGGCCAGGTGCACAACACCACATGGGTGTTTTGCAAGGCACATTCCTCAAGGGGAACTGATACTCTTGTTTTTAACCCGAGTCACACAAAGTCCAGACACGAGGGCTTAGACAACAGCAGATAATTGGAGTGTTTTGGTTTTGGCAAGTTGAACCTTAGCTGTTGCATTACTTATAGTGCTGTTCTTAGAATATTACCCTAAGTAGTCATTTCTTAGAATACTACCCTAAGTAGTCACCATTCACCTGCTCTGACACAACAGGATTTCAGAGATCTCCTCATTTTTCCATGCTTTCCACTGCAGAAGTGACAACTTGCTGATAATACTTAATATGTTCCTGCTGCATTACAGCTGTTTCTGCTCTTGACCAGAGCTGTAAAGTAAAATTTAATTCTCCACAAGTGCTCCAGTCAGATAGCAAACACAGAGGGAAGACTACGTCTGGTGCTGCCCAGGTTATTGAAAAAGTGTGTGAGTTGTCCTCACTCTTCAAACTAAGGAGGGAATTAACCTCCACACCAGGACCTCTCCCAAAAGTGTTACAGAACTCATATCAGGCTTGTGCTGTCACTACAGGAAAGAAGCTGGCTTTCTGATGCTGTAGTCCCTGTGCACGTACATACATATGTGTGTATACACACTTGTATGTGCCTGTACTCAAAGGGTGATGAAACCAGAAGGTGACTGTGAAAACTTAGTAAGGGCCTGAGCATGTGGAGAAGAATCTTTTTTCCTCCCCATGTTAACTGAAAGCCTGGCTAACGATCAACAGTGACATCAATATTTATGTAAGGCGTAACAAGGTGATGGTGCAGGGATTCTTGGTGAGGAAAAAACCAGTATTTTTGATATACCTTCTTTTCTGTTTATTAGATTGAAAAAAAGCATTGGTTTAGGTGTACAAAATGAGGGGGAAAAATTAGAAATAAGAGTCAAGGTTGTTTGGGGAAGCACAGCAGAGAGTCCTTCATGACAAGCCAAACCTAGAGAGGTGGGAAAGACACACCATAAGGGACACAGAAAGAGGAAGAAATCCCATCAATGAGAGCAGGGCGCCTTCAGTAGGTGCTACTGAGGGTAAAAAAGAAATTAAGGGAAGTTACCCTGGTTCTGTAGCTAGGTCTGTTTTGACTGTGCTGCACCCCACAGGCAGGATGTGGAATGCTTCTGGCCCTGCCAGGGAGCACAGCTCACCAGGCTTGCTGCTGCAGCCAGAGGCCAGGGAACACAGGCTGGAGACCTGCAGGAGTGATCTGCATGCTTGTCACTGGTTAGATGCAGAGAAAAATGGCCCTCTGAGAAAGGACAGGGAGAAGGGGAGGCCTGCAGAGACACCTGCAAGGGAGGTGTGGTATCCATGGCAGTGCACTGGCAGGAGGTGAGAGCTGTCTGAGCTGCTGGGCAGGGGAGGGATTAGCTCTGAGAAATGCCAAAGTCAGGAAACCTTTTCTGGAGAGCTGTCATCCTAGTTCTTTGCCTTAGCTGGGAGACAAAAAGCTTTGGGAGGGTGGTTGCTATTGACACTGTAGATATGTAACAGAGCTGTGTCCCTTAGGCCTTTAGGGATCCAAAAAAAAAAAGGAAAGCACCTTATCCAGCTGCCTTGATGAGGGGAAAAATTTGTGGCTTGACAGATTTGGATGCAGTGCTGTCTACACCACTTCCTGAGCATACAGGATTGCTCACTGATGATGACTATGTTTTAATTTCCCCAAACCACAGTGCTCTACATATTTTGCTCTTTTTAGGGACTGACATCTCTCCTCAACTTTTATAGAAGCTTTGAGAGACAAACACAACCAGGTTACTGGGACTGAATCCCCTCCTGTGCACTAGGAGCTCAGCTGGTGACAGCTTTCACTTCCCTTTCACCTCTTGCCACATCTGGATGGTTTTACCCTGGTGCTGTCTGCTTCCACAGCTGCTGCCATCAGCTTGGATTGCCAGCTGATTTTAGTACTGGCTGGAAACCCCTAACCTGAACTACATTCTTCTCTCCAGTGTCTTTTCCCATAATTATACGCTCTGCACGTCTGCATTACCATTCTGTGTGATTTGAGAGCAAGAGATCCCAAGACATGTTTATCCTGAAACAGCTGGGGAAGAGATCAGCTGACATTTATACATTCATGGCAGTCAAGGGAAGGTAAACTCCTCAACCAAACAAGCTGAATGAAGTATTTGCTGCTGAAGGCAGTTCTGCACTTTCATTTCCTGGCGATTTTGCTTCATGGGCCACCACATATAAAGCCAGTAGATGTTCTTTTTCTCTGCCAGCTGGGCAGGCACCAGTATTCCCTGGCCATGTCTCCCATTCCAGCAGCAAAGTCAAGTCACCTCCCAGAGCAGCTGAGTCACAGACACAGGCTCAGCTGCTGCTATTGCCTTTTACAGTGACTACGTTTAAGAATTATCCTTAAATGCAATTAAAGCAAAAACCAGGACACAAAACTGAGGAAATGCTCATATTCCTGTGTACCTCTAATGGCAGGTTTGTCCTTCCCTTTGGTGGGAACTGTGCAATTCTGTAATTATATGCTGGTTACTTACCGCACGCATTTTGCAGGACAGATGACGCCCTGGGGCAATCGGTGAGACCACTTAGCAGTGGCCTTTGCTTTTCTGTCTGTCCAGGTCTGTCAAGTGTCCCCAGCCTGAGCAAGCCTGTCCCTGGTAACACAAGTCCCTGAGCTCTTCCAACACGAGGGTTTCTCAAAGCATCGGTATTTGGAGCACCACTGCCTCACACCAGAGGTGGCTGCGCCACAAAAAAAACATCCCACCCACGCCAACTCTGGCAACAATAAATCAGCTCCACTGCCACTTCCAGGCTCAGTCCTTAATAAGCAGCATTTGTGTCTTTTCTTGAGCCTCTCTTTAAAAAAAGGGGAGCACTTTTCAGTCTTAGGGGAGAAGTGACTCAGATGTAGGTGATTCTGCAAATGAGAGACATTCATGAGGGCTGAAATTGCAACTCCCTTACTTAGAACCCAGAGAAGGGGGACAGAAGAGGGTTAAGCCATGGGCAGAACTCCCTCAGGCTATACTGAGTCAAGGGACTCCTCAGAGGGAAAAAAACAAACCTATATAGATCTCAGTTCATGACACAAAGCACACCTTGTTCTCAGCAGACAGAACATTTACTTCAGTCCTAGCCTCTGCTCAGGCCTTAGGCAAGGAAGGTGGAGATTCTAATGAGTTACTGCTTCTACTCCTGCCCTTGCCTTGCTCTTAGCACACAGGGCCTCAAGGTGCAGAAACCAAGCACCTGGTCCTGCCCAGACCAGCTGGATGCTCCCAGCCAAGGACAGCCGGACCCTGCTGGAAGACCAGAGGCACCTGCACATCTCAGCCTCTTCCCCTGCAGTGACAGAGGGAGTCAAGCTGGCAAGCATCGAGCACAACTTTGGTGAGACACAGGTCACCCCTTCTTCACCCCGCTCTTTAAGGTACCAGGCAACACCACTGCTATTATTCCAACTGCTCCATGAAAACTGAGATCCCTTAGCCACCCCTTCCTACATTTTCAGATTCTAGAAGATAACTGCTGAACACTCTCAACACCCCCCAGCACTATTATTAACTTCTAACACAGAGCAGCCTTGAGCACTGATACACCACTAAACAGTCAAAGCATTAATAACATCAATTTTTATTCCAAACAAGACAGAACTACAGAACACCTGTAATCCTCCTGGTCATATTTCATGGAAGTCTTTAGAACACTGGAAACACTAACTTACTATTCAAACTACAACAATCAGGGATAGGATGATGGCACTGCTGAAGAGGTTTCTTCTAAACAAACTAAAAGTTAATGTTTAAGAGTTAACTTTCTTCTACAATGCTCAGCTTTGCCTTCAGGTGCTTAGCAACAAAAGCAAAAAAATAAGCCTGCTTTAGAACAGCAAGTAGGAGTAAACAGAATACATCATCATACAAAGAGAAGCAAGACTTCAGTAAGGTCTCATGCGGCTTGATGGGGGTGGTGCCCGATTCGGAGGAGTAATTGCTATATCCAAGTAGTCTCCTATCTGGAATTTCTGAGACTGCAATGTCATGGAATCATCTGTGCCCTTCCTGCCCGACATGGTGCTGCCGATCTCCTTCACCCTGGGAGTAGCAGAGGAAAGGCAAGGTTAGTTATCAGTGGCCAATCTCTCCAGATGCCCAAAACAGGAACGGCGCTGGCTCCTAACTCCCTTCCCATGCCATTCCCTGCACTGCACACATGTGGCTGTGTACTCAAAACACTGGGGCTTTTCTCTGCAACCCTGGGTGCACCAAGGAAAGCTGCACCAAATGCTCTGTCTGACAGCACAGAGGAGCCTTCTACCCTACTATGCTAAATACCAGTGAGAACCCCTTACCCCCTGCCATACAAAGCACAAGACCCCACCGGATTCCAAAGCAGGGTACATCCACTGGATGCTGACAAAGATTAGCTCATGCCATTTTGGAAGATCTCTGCTACAAGAACACTGCTGAAACTCAGGGGCAAGACCTACCAGGAACAAAGCATTATCTCAAGTTAGAGGGCCATGTTCCAGTTGCCAATACAAACCAAAGCCTTCAAGCACACAGGCTCATAGTTTTGGGAACACATTGACAGGGATGGTCACCAAGCACAATTCAGAAGTTGTAGTGGTCATTATACAGAACTTCAGAAGTTTGGTATGAAACTCTGAACTTTAAATCAGTGTTAATGAAGAATAATTTACTGTTCTGGTGCCCAAAGTATTCTGTTAATTCAGAAAAGAAATGCCATTTACCTATAGCCAGGCCTCTTGAGATCTGTAAAAACAATTGCAAAGTTGAAATGTGTGCCCTTCTTCCGTGCTTCTGGGTAAACTTCTTTCACCAAGCTGGTCAGCTCTTTGAGAGTTGCATCCATCCTAGATGAAACAAACAAAGCAAAGCACTTCACACTCCCAAAGGAACAATTAAAAAAGCTTCCCAAAACCTTTAAGATGGAATTGATACATTGCTACAACCTAGCCATATTTCTTTGCCTTGGCATACCCTGTGTCTGCAGTTATTGATTGTAACACTTGGGAGAATTCACCCCTTACTGCACACTGGAGGCAACATGCTCTAGTGCAATGTGTCTGATTCACTGCCATGTTCAGGTCAATCTCTTCATCTCTGGATACATTTCAACATCTGCATCTCCAGGTCTCTCTGAAGAGTTAGCATTTAAACAGCAGGAGCCTTTTTTTTTTTTTAATACATTCATACAAGGCACAGTGTAAGTTTCCTCACCTAAGCTGACATCTATATCAAAATAAGGTTATTAACTATTAGAGGGACTGTAAGAAAAGCAGGAAAGAAAAACAGCTTTCCATATCTGCCCTAGCAGGCAGCACTCCCTTACCCAGCCTTCAACCAGAGCAGGGCTAAAGCTCATGTCTAGAATTTCAAGAACAAAAGTAGTCAGTCATCACAAGTGAAGTGTCTCCAATTATACAGACCGCACTCACTCAGAGCTTCAAGCAACCAAGGAGCAGTGTGTTGACAGACAATGCCCATTCTGACTTCTGCAGATGGGAAACAACTCAGACACCACCAACAGCCTGGACAGAGTCCATAAATCCACTTAGAAGTAAATTAGAACTGCATGCTTTAGTAGCCACAAAAATGGATTTATTCAGCTACACAACATATAAGTTACAACTCTGGCAAACATCATGAAGGGTTTAAAAAGCAGCATAATTCCTTTTCAAAGGCATTCTTCAAAATACTACAAACAAAACCGAACATGTTTGCAGTGGAGACTAAGTCAGCTCTCCAAAATGAATTTGACAGTGATAAAAAGCAGCTCTCTGTTAAAGCACTACTACCTGACCATGCAAAAAGAAAACTCACTAGTCCACTCTCAGAAGGGTCTGAGTTAACCAACAAACCATTCAAATAGCATTTCAAGCCTTCTAGGACAGCTGGGAGCCTCTGCGCTGAGCAGCTGCGTTGCGATAACCATGGCCACAGCAGAAGCCACCGATTACATGCAGCAGTAACTGGGCACTTCAGCCGCACTGAGCGCTCACCGCTGCGCAAGGCGGTGCTTCCGGAGATGCCCCCTCTCAGCTGCCAGGGCACAGCCGGCACCGCTCCACACCAGCGGCAGCTCCGACCGGAGCCCGCACGGGTCCCTCTGGCCCCCGGTGAGAGGCGGCGTCACTCACCAGGTGTAGATCTGCAGCTCGCTGGAGGGCACGTTGCCGCGGGAGAACTCGTCCATGCGGTGGTGCCGCCCATTGTTGGTGGTGAAGACGCGAAGCAGCAGCGGGCACGTCTGCGGGGTGAGGCGGGGGTGAGGATGAGGATGGCAGCGAGGAGCCGCAGGGGTGGGGATTAGGATGAGGGGTGGGGATTAGGATGAGGGGCCGCTCGCCACGCCCTCCCCCCTCCGCCGGAGGCCTCACGTCGTCACTAGACGCTCACCACTCCCCCCCACCCCCGCTGTCCGCCCTGGAGCGGCCGGCGAAGCGGCGCGGCACCGGCACCCTGCATTTTGGACACCTTCTCGCGGTCGATCGGCTTCTCCGGCTCCTTCTTGATCTCCTCCTGCGTCACCCGCGACTCCACCGCCATCTTGCCGCGCCGCTCCCGGATGTCGCGCCGCGCGCCGCCCATCTCGCGAGAGCAGGGGCGGGGGCGGCCCTGGCGGGGCTCCTCCCCCAGGCGTGAGGCGCCGCCCTGGCCTCAGGGAGCCTCAGGGAGCCTCAGGGAGCCTCAGGGAGCCTCAGGGAGCCGCGGGTCTCCCGCAGGGAGAAACTGGGCAGGCCCCGCTGTAAGCGGCAGCAGGGTGAAATAAACTAGCGGGAAATCTACTTAGAATCCAGTTTCCCTTACTGCTACATTCAGGGAAAGGTCAAATGCATACGCTTCCCGTTTACGTTTTGGTTTTTTTTCTTTCCACGAGTGGAATATTTTATTGGGTTAAAATTGAGTCTGTGGTTGTGTCTTACAAAATAAGCGGGAATGTATAATATCTATATGTGGGTTTGTGACAGCTATTTTAAGATGTCGAGAGTTGCTTGTTAGTCAAAGAGGTGTGGGTAGAGGGGCTCAGTTGTTTTCACAGAGTTTACGCTTGGATTATTTCCTCTGAATTTATTTCTCATTTTGAGAGTAAAACAAAGTTAAGTTTCTCTGTGAAATTAAGCAGGAGCGCGCTTGCAGGTGCATAATAGTCACATATCAGGGACTCAAAGATTTGCTGAGGCTGGAAGGGAGCTCTGGAGGAGGCTGCCCACTCCAAAGCCCTGCGCAAAGCAGCATCAGCGAGGGCTGTGTGGATTCTGAGTATGCTCAGGGATGGAGATCTCTGGGCAACCTGCTCCAGTGCTCAGTCGCCTTTGCAGTTAAAAAAAAAAAAAAAGAGAAAAACAAAACAACAAAAAAAATCACTTCTTTTGTCAGTGTGTGCCCTTTGCCTCTGGTTCTGTGGCGGGGCACTGCTGAGAAGCCTGGCTGTCAGTCTCTGCTGCTGCCCGCCGGGTATTCCCGCACAGTGAGCCGTCTCTGAACAGCCCAGCTCCCTCAGCCTGTCCTCACACCGCACATCCTCCCATCCCTTAGGCACCCCGCTAAGCCGTTTTTGATGCTGTATTCCTGCTGTGTGCCTGTGCTCCTCACACTATGCTCTGTTGGTGCTTGCAGCAGAGAGCAGCCCGTGTGCCAGCTGTGTCTCAGGGTCCCCGCTGTGCAGTGTATGGCCCTGAGTCAGGAGGCTCAGGGGGCGTTTGGGCTGCTGTCCCGAGTGTAAGTCTAGCACCAGAAGTAAGTATTTTAAGTTCTGCACCATGCAAAAAGCAAGTGCTTGTTAAGGTGTTGTAAGTGTTGAAGTACCTGTGCTTTAAGTGTGATGGGGTTTGATTTCACTCTTCCGAATACATGTTTCAAAGGTATTATTTATTGACAAAATATGTAGGGGAGAGAAGTATTATAAAAATATAAAGGGAGATAAATATTATAAAAATATATTCACATAGTATGTTTCTGTGTATATCATAAAGAAGAAAAAGGGTTATGAGGCCATATTACAAAGAAAAAAGCTCTTGCATTTCACTCTAAGATAATCAACAGTACTTGGTTTAAAATGTTGATTTGTGGCGCACCAAATACAAGATGAGAGAACCAGCAACCTTCTACAGTTCACCCTCAATTTATATTAACTTCCTTTTGTAGTAGTCTGGATAGTGTTGTACAGTTTTTAATCTACATTAAGTTACAGCGTATCATCATTTTGTTACCATAAGCAATGAGTCAGCCTTGCCACCATTTGTGGAATTTGATTTCCCAGGCAACAATTCAGTCTATTACTCTGCTAAAATTAATTATCTCTTCCATGATAATACACACTTTGGGCTCTGTGTGTGAACTACCATTTCTGAAACAAAGGAATTTATGTCAGGTATTGTAAGGGAACAGCTGTAACAAATAAAGCACAATTCTGTTAGAAATCTGAGTAGTTCCTTCTGCTAGAACTTTTGGAGTACATTATTTGTGTGAAAAATTATCCTAGTGGGCCTGAGTTTTAAGTAAATTAAAGAATTAATTTGTTATGCATGAACACAATTTATTTTCAGTCTAAAATCTTAGATCCTTATGTCACGTGTTTGGAAGCAAAAGTTGAAAATTATTTGGAAATGAAAATGCAGTGATCTGCATCTGCAATGCAGGCTGCAGGGTGTGGGTTTCACTCGGGATGGGGCTGTGTGGTTAAACAAGGCATAACACCATAAACGGGGCTCCCACAGGTTTAGGCTGAGGTCTCACATTGCTGGAGTTGGTCCAACTGCTTGCCAGAGGAGGAGGATTTTGGTCCTGCTGCTTGTCCTTAGTCATGTGACGGGCTTTTCCCTCCCTTCTGTCAGGCATGGCTCTCACTAAATCCTTCCAAATACAAGTTAAGTTCCCCAATTTAAGAGAAAACTATGTAGTGGGGGCTGATTCTCTGTCAACTAATTTCACTTGACACTTTCTAAACTGATTCCTCTATTGCTAGACCTGGTGCAAGGTGAGTGGTGGGAAGTGCACGTCCAGGAGCAGCTGGGGGGCCGAGGGAGAGAATAGGACTGGAGTAGGGTGTGTTCCTTCATTGGCAGTGGGATGGTCGATTGCTTCACCCTCCCTTCACATTTCCTCAGGTTTGGGGGGCTGAGAGGTCTCCTCTGCTTGTTCAGGGTCACTGTGTGCTAGCAAAAAAATGTCTGTACATGCAAACACATATATATATGTAGGGTACACTGTAAAGAAAATGGAAGATCCTCGCCAAGATAGTGAGGCAGGGTAAGATTGTGCATAGGAGCAAGTCTCCAGCCTTTGTTGTGAAAATATGAACTAGAACTTTTCCAGCTGTGAATGCCTGTAGAGCAGGAGACAAGTGGTTTGGAAGCGTGAATTGCCCATTTATGTATTGTTAACACATGTTCTTAAGGAAGTGGTTATTTAAATAGCAAACTATGAGTTGTTTATTGGGGCATCTGAGAAAGGCATCAATGAGATGGGGAGTTGGTGCCGTTAGGATATGGGACTGGGCAAAGCTGCCACAGCTCTTTAGAGAGGAGCACTGTGGGTGAAGGAGCCCATCAGCCTACAAAACACTTAGTGTAACTTGTGAATGAAAGGGAAAAACAAAAGGAGCAGTTGGTATGGGGTAACTTAAAACTTTCTAGGCAGAACGGAAGGATTGTAGCAAATAACAAATGTCCTTGGGAAGATTCAGGAAGTAATGGTGTAGCTGAGCCTGGGATATCAGCCATGGAGGCAAACTTCCCAGAAACTAGAAAAATTATAGCATGACCAGAATAAAGAACTCCACACATTTCAGACCCATGAGTGTATCAAATATGAGTTCAAGGAAGCTGAGTTAGCCTCAGCAGCATACTACTTCCAGGCTCCCAAGGCTCCCAGGACTTCTGGCTTATTGGCAGTGTTTCTGAGTTCTTTCTAACCAGGACTACATACAGCCCTTTAATTTTTCTTGGTTGTATATGTATCCCATAAAGCCTGTTTGATAGAGGACTTGATTGTGGAAAGTTCAACTACCCTATTCTGGCAACAGCACAATCAACTTTCAAACATCTTTACAGTCAATTGAGAGAGCAAAGTCTCTAATTTGATGGAGCTTCTACTGCAAACCAGCTGTAACTGGTGGATACTACAGAGACCCCTGAGGCAGCATCCTCAGGAGCACCAAGGAGCCAGGACTTCAGGAGCACCAAGACTTAGCCAACTGGGAGGAATCTGTATTTGTGTATAAATTACATATATGTTTTTCTCTTTTTTTTTTTTTTTCCCTGCAAAGTCATCAGAAGGACCAAGAGTTAATAAAAATGCTTTGAAGGTGATTTACTGTTCTACAATATTGCAAAGTGGTTTACCTGCTAATGTGACAGTAGCAGCAGTCAGGCTGTGCAGGTTTGTGCTGGCTCCAGGCACACAGGCGGCGTACACGAGGCAGAGCCACTGCCGTGCCTCGTAAACAACCTGCCTCATACCTGCCAGTGTAAGACCTTCATTAAAGTTGAAAGTGGTTTGTGATGTTGCCAAATGTTATAATCCTGCCATTCTGCTGGAACTATTCCACATCAGGTGTTTCCTAAAACAGTATTCTCAGGATGCTTTTTTTTTCAGTTTCATAAAAAAATATTCAAAGAATAATGTGTTTGGCAGATAAGCATTATCACTCATATTTCTGTTACTTCTGTTCATTTTAGATACCAGTAGCAGTTTGTCAGAAATCTGCAGCATCCACATATTTTTGAGAAAGAAATAAAATTTGTCAGTTATGCATACTCCTGTTAGAAATATTCTCATAAAGCAAATACGCTGGATTTAACAGTAATATTAAAAAAAAAAAGCAAAAACTCTGCAATTTATCTGAAGTCTGCTGAGACTAATATTGGACACCTGGGCATGGTAGAGATTTAGAAGGATGTCCACACTGCTCCTGAGCTCTGCCGCAGGCCTGAACACAGGAGCTGGGAACAGTGAGGATCTATCTTGTTTTCCTTAGTGTGCTGCTTCCCACCGTGGGCAGTGATAAAGGATGCAGGATATGACCCTGCCTGCATCCCCTAGCAGTGTGAGGAGGGAGCAGGAGAGCCACAGCTCTTCAGGCTGGTCCAGAGCAAAACTACTCACAATCTAAATCAGCTAGAGAGTACAGCTTATGCAAGAGAGATCCAGCAAAAAATGGTAATGACTGCTTGAATTTCACCTGGAGCGGATCAGAACAAACTGGAGCTTGTAATGGTCAGCAGAGGAAAACAGACTTGAGTTTCAAGTTAAGAAAAATAACTCCTGGTCTGTCACATAGAGATATTTTCTTCTCTATACAAATATCCATTAAGGTGAGATGGTGGTATTCTATTAAATATTCTAAATGGTGATATAAATATTCTATTGATTTTTTCCTGGTGGAGTTGCAGACTTGGTTACAAAATATAAAATTAAGGAAGAAATGTTGCCAGAATCTAAACCTGGATTTCATTAAAACGTGTTGTCATTTCTCTATAAAATACATCTGCTACAATATTCCAGAAATTTTAGACACACAATAGAGTAATAAACTGCTTTTATAACTTGGGTAATACTCTACCACAGATTCCTGATTTCCCCCCTACTGTTTGTCTGAAATTACCTCAGTACAAAAACGTTCATACACTGTGAGGGAGGAACAAATGGGTTGTCATTTCAATCATTGGAAATTTTTAAATTGTGTATGGGACGTGTTTTATAGAGAGGACAACCAACACGAAGTTGGTCAGCCTGTAATTCACTGCAGATAGGTCAGCTGCGTGGGTCCCTGCCTGTGCTCCCTGGGAGCTGTGTTTCCTGGTTTGCCTTCACTGGGTCAGCTCCACTACTGGAAGCAGTGGTGGGAAACCAAGCCAGTGTGAAGGTTACTTTCATTGCTGGTGCTTTCCCCAGTTGCAGACGCTGCTGCCACCCACTGAGTGAATCGATTTTCCCTGGGGGCACCGAGGCTGCCTGACCTGCTGCCCCTGTGCTGGCTGCTGAAATAACAGCACTGTCTTCTAAGTGCCCTGCATGGCAAAGCCAGCGTGTTCCCTCACAACATCAGCAGCTGGAAGAGATGTTCTTAATATTGTCTTTCACATTTCCTGTGCAGACAAATCCCTTCCCTGCCTGCTTCCTGGATTAATGTGATCCTATCCTTGAACACGACACAAAAGTCTGAAAAGGGGGTGAGTGTCTCCATCAAACAGACACATTTCTGTTCATGGTTTGGTGAGAACATTTCCATGAGTAAGTGTTAACAGATTAAGTTGATGGTTATTTCAGTATCTTCCCCCAAATATTTGTTATTTTTCCTTCCCATGGAAGAATCATATTGAAGTGCTTAAGCTTTTTTTCCTGAAGAAGAAAACTCCAACTGTGTACCAACATAAATATATATTTTATATGCAGCTCCTTGTGCTTGGAGCTCCTTGTGCTTGAAGCGTGTATGCTTCTCCTCATCTTGCCATACACTCCTAGAAGTTTCCAGTCTGTGGCACACACTGTTCCTATTGAAAATAATAAATGGATAAAGATGCATCCCGCACGCCGAGAACAGGTATTTCCCTCTCTGTTTTCTACCCCAGTATGATGGATCCCAACAGAAAGAACCTCCTGTGTCTGTGGCATTTTGCACTGATTCTGCAATGATGAAGGAACTGTTGACAAGTAAATCCTCTCTGGGCAGCCCCAGTAGAAGGCATGTTTTTTTCTGGCTTCCTTCTGGGGCTCACAGAGCTCCATGGAAGGTTTATGAGAGCAGTGTGTATCCTTCATAAAGAAAGGATGATGTTATGAAAGCCATTACGTGTGTCATGCCTCCAGAAGCATTGTCATAAAGAGTCAAGCAAAACTTTTCTCCAAAATAAGTAGTTCCATGTGGCCAGCCTTGTCAAGCACAAAGCAAAGCCTTAGCACCCTGAGACAGCTCAGCTGCCTTGCAGAAATATCTTTTGTGACTCAACAAGAAGGTCAGAAAACACAATTCTCTTTCTCTTTTTGGTTTATTTTGTTTTTTCTGAATGGCCACTTATGATGAAAATGTTCTGGCTGCGATAAATTATCCACAATATTTTGAACAATTCAATATAAAACCAAATTCTTTACTGAATGCCATGCAATATCAATTAACTCTAACAATCTTTTTAAAAGAAAGGAACTGTCTGTCACTGGGAGTTTACAATATGTGATGATTGAGTTCAGAATGAATTCTGATAGCTTGGTTACCATAAGCTCCTCAGAGACACAGTAGTTAGTGGAAACACTGAAATGATCCTAACGGTAGTGGCAGAATAGCGCCAGTAAAACAGAATGTGCTGTAGGCACAATGCAAGGCAGAATTGCTTCGGCTCCCGCACACAGTAACTTCAAAAGTTCCTAGAAAATTTGTGCATGCCTGTTCCTTAGACCAAGAAAGAATAACCTCTCTTAACAATGGTTATCCATTGCTCATGGCAGGTTATTCCATTCTGCATGTGGCAGGAGGTGCTGGGGGAATTGCAAATGTAGGAAGTTTTGCTGCAGAGCAATGAAGGCTGGGGTTGTAGATGAGTGATCGCAAGGGCACGGGAAGAAGTGCACACGGTGCCCAGGGTGCTGGCAGAAGAAATCACTGCTTTTGCATTTCTTGCTGTTCTTTCCTTATCAGCTCCCTTGGCAGAGCTGGCCATGATGAGCTCTCCATAGAGTTGTTGCAATGAAGCAGCTTAGCAAAGGCTTCATACTTAAAGAGTTTACAAAAATCCTGCTGCTCTTGCCTGGATTGGGTGAGAAAGGGTTCACACAAGCAGCTGTGCTGGCACATCAGTGGGCCAGAGGGGATGGTGATAAAGAAGGCATCCTTCTTGCTATGGTTCAGTTGGAGTCAGAAGATGACATCTGTTCATAACCTGGTGCTTTCAAATGACAGGCTGTGCAATGTGACAGGTTATGTGACAGTATGACAGACTGTGACATTTCGGATGGCTGTGAGCAGCACTCTTTGTTTGTGTTCACAAGTTGTGTAAGAAAGCACAGCACTCAAAAATATAAATAACTCCTTCACAGACTTGCTAAAGGGAAAATTCTTGCAAATTAAGAAAGGGGCAGGAAAGACACTATTTCAAAAGAAATGGATCGGAAAAAAATCTTGGGTTAACACTACAGTTAGCTCTATGTTCTGTTATGCCTGTTACAAATCTAAGAAAAAGTCAGAATAATTTCTATAAAACTTCAGGGCATAGAAGAGCAGGAGAAATGGCACTTCTACACCCATTAGATTAGATTTCTTCAATGTGAATCAAGATAAAATAAACTCTATTTTATTTGGGCTTAAGGAATGTAAAGGCATAATAATTACCAGCTGATACACCAATTTAATGCAGGTGTTCAGAGTTCTTAAAGCTAAAGAGTGATAATAACTCAGAGTTACCTTTAAACAGAGATCTCGGAATTTTCAAATTCAAAAAACGCAAATACTGGAAAAAGAAAGCCCCATTATATGAAAGGAATTGAAACTCTCGAATACGAAAAGTACACTAATTCTGTTCCTAGAGACATGGATAGATTCCCCTGTCTGTTAGAGGTGAGCAATTGCTAAGCATACAGGTTTGAAAATTTCAAAGTGAAATATTAAGAACACAGGGCACAGTTATTGCTAAATTATTGAATACAGATTCTGCTCTATGGGCTAGATCTTAAAATGAAGTTCAGCAGTCTGGCTGCTTCTCTCAGACTTGGGTCTGGCTTCACCCAAACAAATATGGAGCTGATGCTCAAACATGCTTCAAACAGTCACAGAAATGAGATTCAGGAAGTATTTTAGCCATGGCCAAAGATGAAGTAATACACTGTCAAAGTTATTAATTGGTTTCTGATTAGTAACCATGAAGACCAGTCAGAATGAGAGATTCATGAGCATCTGTCCATCTCAGGCTGCAAATGAAGTGGGAAGATTTCTGTATTTGTGCTAACATTGCTGTAGTTGTTCTGTGAGCTGTGGCCAGCTGATGAAAATGATTTGGCCAGCGGAGGCATTACATGTTTTTCTTTTTATGTTTAGATGGCAGATGACGTTTTTGGTCAGTCATGGAGAAGTTCCTACTGCATTGGCACTCAGGGATGCCTGGATTTTGGTGAATGCTTTTTTATCCCACATTCTTTGAGCCTCTTGTCTTAAGCTGGTAATTTTTGGTGGTGTTAGTGGTGGAAGGCCACGAAGAATGGGCTGTGCACCTGCTCCTGGGAGCTCCGAAGTTCATCTTCCTCCTGCTCTCTTGTGGGCTGTGAGCTATACAGCTCTGTTAGCTCTGTACACATGCTGACAGCTGAACTGCAGGGGAGTTTACAGTTTCTTCAGGCTGCCTGGATGAGTCTTGGCTTCTTGCTGGGACAGCAATCCCATGATTCCAGCCACCAGGATTGTGAGTGGCTTCATCACTGGCTAGCTGGCAGAGATAATAGATGAGAAAAGGTAGTTGAAAGCAGCTGGTCCTTGGCAAGTTTGAAAAACATCAGGTGCAACTGTTATTGGCCCTACCTGTGTGTCACTGTTGGAGCAAGGCTGCAGGGGCATTGCTGAAACGCGGGAATTATACTTTGTGCACACCATTTCCTGGCCCAGCCAGGAGCAAAGCCAAAACTATGACAAATAGCAATGGAGTCTTTTGCTAATGTTATAGCTTTTAAAAGACTTCCAGAAAAGATGAATACTGCTTTCTTGACTGTACCAATGTATACCTAATCCCAAACCACCTTTTGTTTTGCTGCCAAATTGTAAACAAAGCCCTCTGTCTTCTGGGGGATGAGTGTGCAATGCACCAGGCTCAATATTTGATGAAGATGTGAAAACCTTCACTCTGTAGTGCTGTAGCAGAAGAGGAATGAGACAGGCATGGTGCAGGCAGGGTGTCCTTGCACAGGGAATGTGGCTATGGCAGGTCCCTGGGGAGTATTGAGCCAAGGTGTGCGCCTGTCCAGCCACTCCAGCACCGCCATTGGGAACAAACTGGGATGTTAAACTCCTCTCACTGCATAGCTGATTCAGCTCCTGCACTGTCCTCATGCAAGGAAATAACACATTTCTCCCCTGAAATTATTTTGTATTTCCCTGAAGCGTTCTTAAAATATCCACAACACAAAGCGCAAAAGGAAAAAACCGCTGGAATTTGGTCCTGTTGAAGGTAAGATAACAATGTGAAGGATATGAGGCAAGGTACCATTTTGTTGTGCTTTACTCGTGCTTGTAATTTATACCTCATCACTTTCAAGGCCTCTGCTGGCAATATTTCCTTCTAAGAATAGAGCTTAAAGGTATTTTAAGAATTCTAGTTGTTGTGCAATTAATAGGGTAACACTTTGTTCTAAGTAAAAAGATCTGCTGTTTTGAGCAGTAACAGTATTTTGCATGTAAAAAAGGGGGAATGGGGAACGTTTTATTGCCAGCACTTTTCCTTACAGGGGGATGAATCACTTACATTCTTGGCAACCAAGCTTAAATTCACAAGAATGCTCAGTTTGATCAACTTCCTTCAAAACACTAAGCTCAAAGTACAGAGGAAAAAAGAGAGAAAGAAACTTGGATGGGCTTGGATGTGGAAGACATTACAAGATGGACATCCAAGCAGGAAGACAATAAATCTAGTGTACAAATTGTTTTGCCCAAAGCAAGTCACTGACTCGCTGTTACAAGAGGGTCCAGTCTAAATTAAGAGAGTACTGGAAGGGAAAAATAAAACAAGGAGGAAAAGAGCCAGAGCAGAGAAAGAAAACCCCTGCCAATCTGGCAGACATGGTAGATGTTGTGTCAAACATGAATTTATTTGCTAACAAAACAATGTGAATTTTCATGAAAAATTACTACCCTCCTTTCAGAATGGAAGATTGTGCTGAGAAACAAAATGTAAGAATACAGTTAGTTTAGGTGCGAGGAAAGTGCCTATGTTCAGGCTGTTGTTTCACACAGCAAAGGCTGAGGGTCATGGGGGGACTTCCTAGGCAGGAGCACAGGGTGAACCAAGCCATGCCCTCGTTGCTCCTCTCCACCTGTGCAGTGGAGCCCACTGAGGAAGGGGTGGTACCGAAAATGGTCCCTTTTAGTTTCATTCTAATGGATTCTTTTGCAGCTGGATTGGTTGCCTGGGATGGTTCACCAAGCAGCCACCCGTGGCACTGCACAACATACCCAAGTGTCAGTGGAGGAGATGACAAGAGTAAGGGGACATGGCAATGAAGGGGGAATGAAGAAGCTGGACAGGCACTGCTATGTGCCACCTCATTTGTGATCTTCTACACAGCGCTGGTCTAAGGGACTTTTGGCCCTGCTGCACTTTTCTGCTCAGAGGCAGTCAAGTGGCAGCTTCAATGAGACTAGCACAATTGCTTATTAGCTGAAGTAAAAACAGCCCAAGCAAAACCCAAAACATTTAGTGTGGAATTTCCCTTTTTCTAGATCATCCTGGGGTCATGCAAACAGCTGTGTCAGTATAAAAGCATGACAGTGAGAAGTGGTGGAAGACAAGAAGGGAAGTACTGCTGCCCAGTACCTTTTGATTTCCCCCTGCTCTTCACCCCAGTGCTCTGCCACCCCTCAGCTGCAGTGCATGTGGGGGCTGCAGCACTCTGGATGATTAAGGTAAGTGTGACTGTGTCATGTCCTGCAGCCAGCCCAGGACTGCTGTGCTTCTGTTCAGGGTGTCCTCCCAAATTATATTTGGTACTTACTGAACCTAATATGGGGGGAAAATGATAACTGGGGAAGAATGAGAAGGTAGAGGCCTAGGAGGGCTGGGCCAGGCCACAATGGATAACTGCAACTCAAAGAAGGACCCAAGATGCTGGAGAAGTGTCAGTGTCTAATAACCTCAGCATCACACAATTGTTGTTGTGTGTCTTCAGGATCCCAGTTTCAGTATGTTTCAGTATGTTTCAGTCATGCTCTGCCGTGCCGATGCAGTGAATCCAGTACTGCTCTCTGATTCTGTAATCAGATATGTTGCTTATATGTAGTAAATCCCACACTTTTGGGACACTGAATGTACTGTGTATTCACCAAGCAACCACATCCCATTCATAGAATAAGATCAGTGCTTCCTGGTCTGATTTCCTGTACACAGATTGTACAATAGGTCAGCACAGGTCCTGGGGATATGTTCAGGTTTTCCACATGTGTAGCCTTCCTATCCAAGCTGCTGTACAGGCAATCCTCAAACATCTGTGCAGGCGAATTTTCTGGGCAGAAAAAGAAAATATCTAACAAATCTGGACAGAGGGTAGCCCCAAGTCAGAGCCTCCAACACATCATGAAACACTGGACCAAGGAGAAGAATGTGAGGAATCTTCGCACTGGAGTTTTTAAGACTAGACAAGTATCTGCCATAGTGAAGTCAGCCTAAACTAGATCCCTCACTAGATCTAGCCTAAACTAGATCCCTCACGGCCTTATTTCCTGTAAGAAACTACTAGTTTGACTCTCTGCAGCATGAAGAATGGCAAGCACAGGCTGTTCTCTGCTCTGTAACCTGCTTTCTCCTTCTCAGCCTCTTGCTGGAATCAGTGTGAAAACCAGTACAGAAACTTGGGGCTGGACACTGAGAAAAGGGAGATTTGTATGCAATGAGTCTGTGTATTCATGCATGAGAGAAACTGTGGCAGCAATGGTGTTCCCTCATAGTAATGCAGAGCAAGACGGAAATGAGATGAAGTTTTTTTTCAGGATTAAAATAAGCAGAACAAGAGCCAGTTGTTGTTTTGGGGAAGAGGAAAGCAGTTGATGTCAAAATGTTTCACCGACTTGGCAAAAATGCCAAGCTGGCCCTGCCTGCAGAATACAAGGACTTCAAAGGGGTTATCTTGAATAAGAATTGAGAAAGCTAGATCACTGTTTCCTATGAATTCAGCTGAGGTTAAATTATATGCAAGACTATATCCCAAGGGTGTGTTTTCCTGCTGATGCCATCCAAGTTGCTGACATCTCTACCTGCAGGTTTGTGGGATCAGTCTTGCTTTAGCTGTGTGCACCCAGAGGGAGCTCAGTTCTGACCCAGCACCAGGAAGAGTGGGTCACACTCTCAGCAACTGGTCACTTCAGGAGTGCTGCTTCACAGTGGGAGCACTGAAACAGATGGCAAGGCCTGTGCTCCACCAGTGAGCCAGTACTCAGGAGGGGCGTGGGGTTCTTAAACAGGATGCAGGCTGAATAACCCTCCATTCCTGAAGAGGGTGGTCCCCGAAGGTCAGGGCTGCCTTCAATGGTGTGGCAGCATGAGAGGAAACTGCCTCAGAGGGTGCTTTCATAATGCTCAGACTATGAATAAATTCAGCCTGTTGTACTCTGGGTTCCCAAGTGTCACTCATAAAATATGTGAATAAGGAGAATAAGGTTAGGAAAAGAACAATTCTCCACCTAAACTTTCTTTACAGGATGAACAAGGGTCCTCCTCCCCCACCCTTTGTCTGATTTCAGACAAAGGGCTTTGCATCCTGTGCAGGAGTTCTCTTTGCTGCCTGGAAGGAACATATGGATTGTAGGTGATACAAACCTGGAAGAGCTTAGCTTACTGAGTAACAGAATACCTGGGGTTGGAAGGGACCCCTTGATGTGATCTAGTGCAAACCTCTACTCAAGCAGCATCACCTAGAGCAGGTTTCTCAGGACCATGTCCAGTCAGATTTTGCAAATCCCCACTTATGGAGGCTTTGCAGCCTCTCTGGGCAGCTGAACAGACAGGCAATGACCAAAGACCTGATGTCAGTACAGATCATTTTGACACTTTTCACCTTTATGGCAAATTATTAAAGTACAACCTGAATAAATGTACTTGACTGTGGTTCTGCTGAGACTGGGTACAAAATTATGTGGACCAAGGCTGATCCATACTTAACCCAGTTGCATATTTCTGGGAAAAAGACAAAGAGACAGTTGGGTGCTACATGGGATTAACACATTGTGGTCCTATGGGAACTCTTCCAGTTCAAGACAGGAACAGCCATTCCTCTAGTCAGTGCTGTGCTAATACAGTGGAAGGAGGACAAAGGGTCTGTGAACCAGTTACAACAATAAATCCAGAAAAACAATGAAGATTTTTCATCCTTTAAAACATGAAGAGTTTTCCAAGAATGTTTGTCCCTTAAATTCCAGAAGATGAGGGAACAGATAGGGTCATGCTTTCCCATGCTTCGGAGCCAACACTTTACCCTCACCATCACTGTTACCAAGGCAGCATCACAGTCCTGGCAGGAGATCTTATCTGAAATTTTAACAGAGGCACATTTAGGCTATTCAAGACAGTTTTATATTGCTCAAGCTGAAGTCAGTGAAATGTTTCATTCAATTAGCGAGCAAACACAGTCTGTCAATTTCCTCTGTGCGATGCACAGAAATCTCTCTGCTTCCTGCCCAAGTACAGTACAGCATGTCTGAGCCACTGGCTACTATAATTAGGATGGGGAAAACATTTATGTGGCACTATAAAGGTGAACTGCTTTGCAAGTACAAAAACATTTTGAACTTGCTTTGCAAGTACAAAAACATTAAAGTTGTTCCCACAGAATTCAGAGTCAAACTCTGAATGTGATCAAGAGAAAACACAAGGCAATTGTCTCCAGGGAAAAATGGATCCTGCAGAGATGAAGGATCACCAGGGCAGCAGGTCTGAATGGAGAAGAGAACTCCTGAGCTGAATGACTGGATGTCACTCAGAAATACTGAGTGGTTTCTTTCCTAATATGCCATGGACCTCATAGGTCCTCATAGGTGTAAAGTGTTTACTCCCTTCAGGAGTCATGGGTTCTAGGCATGACTTCTCCCTGTAAAACTGGTATTACTTCAACTCACTCAGTTTCCAAAATAAAGGCAGGCTACGAATCAGAGGCTGGGAGAAGACAAAAGGTACTGAGGGAGGATAATATCAGAAGGCACTCAGGAAGCAAGAGAGGGAACAGGGGCAGATGAAAACCTCTGAAGAGTGAAGAGGCAGGGAGCCAATGGCAAGAATAATAAATGAGATGGGATCCTTCAAGTGTAGGGGAGGAGAAGGTAGATTAACAAATTTTCGGTTAGGCTCAAGGGAGTACAAAAACCTGAAAGAGAAGCTGTCAGTGAATTACAGTTGCTAAAACAGGTAATGGCCAGACCATAGAGAAGAACTGTAGTCATGGTGATAGAAAAGCAAGGACCACTTCAAGAAGTACTGAGACAGAAACGAAATGCTTCAGATTAGGCCTTTCATGAGAGACCAGTAATGTGAAATGAAAGAAGATTNAAGCAAGGACCACTTCAAGAAGTACTGAGACAGAAATGAAATGCTTCAGATTAGGCCTTTCATGAGAGACCAGTAATGTGAAATGAAAGAAGATTAAAAAAAAAACCCTCTCTGAACCCAGAAAAAAATAGAGAAATTACATAAATCAGATTTGAGAGAACTGATACTTTTATATTGAACAAAAACTATTTGAGGCAGAATTAATGTGTAATAGTAGCTAGAGCTTCAGGAGAAAAAAATTTAAAAGCCACAGGGATCTCCAACTGGATAGTCATGAACAGAATAGAAGATCATTTACCCTCTAGAAAGGTGCAGGCAGAAATGATCAGGTGCAATCAGGGGAGGAACATGGAACAATCAGCAGTGCCGTGTTTCAGGGGCCACCAGACAAAAATCTCCACCTACACATTTTGTGTCACCCACTCTGGGCACACACCTGCCCTTATTTGTCAAGATGAGGATTCAGCCTGATGTTTCAAATGGTCATGAGGAGCAGCAGTAACTGAAATTCCAAGTGGCCAAGAAAACACTTGTTGCGTACGAACACAGTCTTTGCTTGCATTTCCCAACATTGCACAAGGCTTAAAAAGCAATCTCCAAATTTGCACACCCATATCACTGTGTACACACAGAATGGCTAAACAGACCTGGTGTGCATTGAAATTCATGTCATAGCCAGAATTGCCCTCTTGCTCCATATGCACCAAGGGCTTGGCATTGCAGAGAGCATTTGAGTATCTGGACTTATATGTGAATCTTTGAGAAGTGGAAAATAGACAGAAGAGCAATTAGACTGCTCTTGTTAGGCTAAAGGGAGCATGGTGAAAAACTATGCATTAATTGTAGTACTTGAAGCAAAAAATGGCCAGAGTACAGAGAAGACTTTTAAAAAGGGAAAAAAGGAAGACCCAGGGAACTACAGGGATGTAAGTCTCCTCTCCATGCCCAGCAAGATCACAGAGCAGATCCTCCTGGGAACTATGCTAAGGCACATGGAAAATGAGGTGACTGGTGGCAGCTAACATGGTTTCGCTAAGGGCAAATCATACCTGACAAATTTGGTGGCCTTCTACAACAGGGTTACAACAGCAGTGGATAAAGGAAAAGCAACAGACATAATCCACCTGTACTTGTGCAAGACATTTGACATTGTCCCATATGACATCCTCATTTCTGAAATGAAGAGACATGGATTTGACATGGATTTGACCACTTAATAGATTGGGAATTGGCGGGATGGTCACACTCAAAGAGTTGTGGTCAACAGCTTAATGTCCAGGGGGAGACAAATGACAAGTGACATTCCTCAGGGATTGTTGACCGGTGCTGTTTAACAGCTTTGTCAGTGATGTGGCACAGAGTGCACCCTCAGCAAGTTTGCCAGTGACATCAAGTTGTGTAGTGGGATTGACATGCTGGAGGAAAGGGATGTTATCTGGAGAAGCCTTGGCAGGCTTGAGAGGTGGGCCCATGTGCACCGCATGAAGTTCAAAAAGGCCAAGTGTGCCTGCACTGGCCCTGCACCTGCATCAGGGCAATCCCAAGCACAAATACAGGCTGCATGGAGGATGGATTAAGAGCAGCACTGAGTAGAAGGACTTAGGGACAAGCAGCACCCCAGGGTGTGTTTTGGCAGTGTGCTCTCATATCCCAGAAAACCAACTGCATCCTGGGGTGCATCCAAAGCCATGTGGGCAGCAGGGGGAGGGACGGGAATCTGCCCCTCTGTTCTGCTGTTGTGAGACCTCACCTGCAGTGCTGCATCCAGCTCTGGGGTCCCAACTTAACAATGGAGTGGGTCCATTGGAGGACCATGAAGAAGATGATCAGACTGCTGCAGCATCCCTCCTATGAAGATAGCTTGTGAAAGTTGGGATTGTTCAGCCTGGAGAAGACACTGGAGAGACCTTAGAGCAGGCTTCCTGTACCTGAAGGGGGCCACATGAGAGCTGGAGAGACTTTTTATGAAGGCATGTAGTGACAGGACAATGAGGAGTAGCTTTAAACTGACAGAGGGCAAGTTTAGATTAGATATAAGGAAAAAATTCTTCCCTGTGAGAGTGGTGAGGCACTGCCACAGGTTGCTCAGAGAAGCTGTGGATGCTCCATCCCTGGAAGTGTTAAAGGCCAGGTTGGATGAGGCTTGGAGCAACGTGGTCTAGTGGAAGGTGTCTCTGTCTCAATGGTAGGGGGCTGGAACTAGATGATCTTTAAGGTTCCTTGCAACCCAAACCATTCTATGATTCTATGATTTGTAATCACGGGGAGAGAAAAGCATGGGCCACTCAAGTTCTTTTGCATGCTGTCATGAGATGCTGCTTTAAAACAATTGGTTGTGACTTTTGTGTTTCTATTCACTTTGATTTACAGTATAATATTCCTATTCCTGTGTTTATCACACTTCAAGACTTAAAGAAAACTTTACTCATTACAGATTCATTTTAACCAAAATCTGTATTTTAATTTTTTGCAAATCACATATTATCCAACCTACAGTTTACTGATCAGTGATGAATAAAAGCTACCCCCTAATATTCAGAGCCTTTCTTCTTTAATCCTGGAGTTTTTATGAGCTCAAGCAGAGTATGTGAAGGTGAGGTAGAGCAGAGACTGAAAGAAAGTAGCTAGAAAGTTGAAAGCACGTTGAGGACTGCTGTGATGCTTTTAAGACGCGGAACTTTGTATTCCTGAAGTGAGCTAAAAGCAGCAGCTGGTGTGGGAAGTTAATTCAAAATAGGTGTGGGCTGAAAGACTGTGTGGAAGACTAGGAGACACGCAGTGGTAATGATAGTCATCAAACAGGAGCACATGGTGTAGCATTTTTGGAGGGGAAACTCTTTCAGTTTCCATGATGTTTTCATGTATATTATTCTGTGATGATACTCTAGTAAAGCGTTATGGAGAGCTGAGGATTTTTCAGAATCCTACTATGGTGGATTGACCCTGACTGGATGCCTAGTGCCCACCAAAGCCACTTTTATTGCTGCCCTTCTCGGCTGGACACGGGAAAGAAAATAAAACAAAAGCTCACAGGTTGAGTTAATGACAGGGAGACAAAGGACTCACCAATTACAGTCATGGGCAAAACAGACTCAACTTGGGGAAAACTGATTTATTATCAATCAAATCAGAGTAGTATAATAAGAAATAAAAACTAATTCTTAAAATACCTTTCTCCCATCCCTCCCTTCCTGAATTCACTCCTGAATTCTCTACCTCCTCCCCCACAGTGGTGCAGGGGGACAGGGAATGGGGGCTGCAGTCAGTTCATCACATGTGTCTCTGCTGCTTCTTCCTCCTCAGGAGGAGGCTTGTCACACTCCTCCCCTGCTCCATCGTGGGGTCCCTCCCACAAGAGACAATTCTCCATGAACTTCTTCAACATCAGTCCTTCCCACAGGCTGCAGTTCTTAGCACCGAGCTCTCCAACATGGGTCCCCCACAGTGTCACAAGTCCTGTCAGCAAACCTACTCCAGCATGGGCTCCTCTCTCCACCAGTCATGCCAGGAGCCTGCTCCAGCATGGCTTCCCATGGGATCACAGCCTTCTTCATGCATTCATTCTGTTCTGTTCTAGTCTGGGCTTTTCCATGGCTGCAGGTGGATCTCTGCTCCTCTCGGAACCTCCAGGGGCACCAGGGGAACCTGCCTCCCCAAGGTCTGCACCAGAGGCTGCAAGGGAATGTTAGCCCCAGTACCTGGAGCACCTCCTGCCCCTTCTTCACTGAACTGCATCCCTGCAGTGTTGTTGCTCTCATGTTTTCTCATTCTTTCTGGCTGCTGCTGTGCAGCTTTTTTCCACCCCATTTTAAGTCTGTTATCCCAGAGGCATTACCAATAACCCTGATGGGCTCAGCCTTAGCCAGCAGTGGGCAGGTCCATCTTGGAGTCGGCTGGCATTGGCTCTGTTGGACATGGGGGCAGCTTCTGGCTTCTCTAAGCCACCCCTGTATTGCCCCACCACCAAAACCTTGCCATGCAAGCCCAATAGACCTACACAGAGGTCCACTCAGAATTTTCCGCAATAACTTTTTAGGGACTGCAATCCTGAACCCAATTTCAATAAAACTTTCTCTTTTATATGGATGTATGGCACGTATGGATGACAAGTCCCAATGTGCAATTTGATGTTTCTATTGCTGAGGCCATGTGATACTTAATCCCCATCTTTCCATCCTGCTTGTGATTATACCAACGGGTCAGGCCAAGTTATTTTATTCATGCAAGTAACTCACCTCACAGACAATAGCAAATACTTCTCTCGGTTTTCTGGTATCCTTTGCTGATAAAGCTGTGTAAACAAGTGCAAAGCACACAGGATTTTGACTCCCAGAGTACACAGAGGTGTGACTGTAGTTTTTCCTCTAGTCGGTATCATTATTTCTCCCCCAAGAAAATATGAGAGATTTGTTGACTGGAGCTTCCTATGCTGCTTTGAGATGCCTTGCCAAGGTGTATGTTATCCCACTTCCTTCCTGCAGGCAATGCAAACAGTGGAGGCTTCCACCGGAGCCCTGCCGCTCACAAGTGAACCACACAACTGCTTGGCTCTCAGGCCCTCTCTTACAGCACAAGAAACTTGGTGGCTCAGTGCTGGGCTCAGCAGGAGCTCTGAGAGCCTGCCCTGCTGAGGCAGACCCTGAACAGGAGAGCTCTGCAACCCCGCTGTGCTGAGCCCAGGAGATGCCGTGAGCAGCTCCACGCTGTCATGCAGATGTGGCAGGTATGCCAATGTGAGGCCGGCTCCATTGGCACAGTCACTGTGGAAAGCCAGTTTACTTAGGAAAATGAGATGAAGCAATAGGCTTACAGCACCACTGGAAAATTACTGTGTCAAAGAGAGGCTAAGCAGCGAGGATCTGAATTTCTGCAGAGTAACTAGGGCAAGACCTAAGTCTTACAGGTTTGCCTTAGAGCTTTGTATCTGGGCAATAGCCTGGAACTGAGAAATTGGACAACCCCTCTGACTCTTTGTATTTTGCATCCTTTTGTAATTTTGTTTCTTTTTTAGTGACGGTATGATTTAGTTGTTGATCCTTGTTTGGTAAATGAGGATTCTGGTCCTGGCTTTGCCACTGATTTGCTGTGTTCCTTGTGAATGTTCATGTAACCTAGCCTTGCCTCTCTCTTCAGCTCCCCTGTCCATCTTATCTGCAGAGATGTAATCTCTGCTCTGAAGTGGTGGTCCCTTATTATGGGTTTGGGGTTTTTTGGTAGCAATTGCAACCTTCTGGTGCACCATTGCATATAGCAAGATTAACTGACATTTTCCCTATGCCTCTCTGGAATGTTCTCATTAAGTAGCTGTTCCCCACATGTGATTGCCTTGCATCAGCATGGTCTTATTTCTGTTTCTTTTTAAATTGATGGTTACTTCTGTCACCTACTTCTCTTACTCTTTGATGCAAAAGCAGACTTTTTAAAAGTAGAGGTAGAAATAAGTTTTTTCTACTTCTATAGCTGAGATCTACCTCTACCTCTGTTTCCACTGAAGTCTTATTCAGTGTTTCTGGAGATTTGAGTGCACATAGTTCAATCTCTTACAGTTCGACTTCCATGTTTTATATCACTCCTTTTTCCTTGTGCATTACTGATATCAGTCTGCAGTCTGTCTAGTTCTCTTCTTCTGCAGTGTGTCTTTCTTATCCATGTATTTCCTTACCCATCTGTACTACTATTTTAATTGTCTTTGAATGCACATTAATAGTGCTTCTTAACATATGCCACTGCCGCTTTTTCTATTCCATTCCTTCCTTTACCCTGTTCCATGTCCAGTTTCTCTCAGCATTTAATCAGTTGAAATTCATTGCTGTTATTTTTTTCCCTTTAGAGCTGACTTAGTCATAATAACAAGGCTTCCAGGGAAAGATCCAAGTCTTGTTCAAAGATCTGATCCAAGGCTCATTACCATGGTCACTATTTTTTAAAATAATCTTCCAGTTATATTTCCATCCTTTGTCAGATCCAGCCTCATCTCAGAAGAGGAATGGTTTCCTCTGAGACCCACATGTAGTCCAAATCACACATTATGCTGGGAACCCAAAATGTGTTCAATTGATATCTAATCTGGCACTTCCTTGTCCTTTTCTGAAGCACCACTTTTGCTTGTAAGGCTTTTGATAAGGCAGCCTATTAAATGTGCTAACTTGTGACTCCATTCAAGCCTTTAGCTGGGAGAACCATTTCTATGTTTGTAAGGTAAGATGGTTATAATCCATCTAGTCTTATCTTCCAAGGGCACTTGACTGCCAGCCCTCACTGCTGAACTCCTTTGTTGATGTATTTATTATCTCTAGCCATACCTATTTGTCCTTCCTTAGGACAAGAAGGATCTTGGTACGCTTCTAAGACTTGTACACCTTAAGGCTTCCTGAGATGGTTTTGGTTTTTTGCTCTGGGAAGGGTTAGGAGTAATTGTGGTAAAATGCCTGTGATTCAGTCTGGTTTGCAAGCAAATGGACATGGGCTCCTAACTAACCCTGAGAACGTGAGCTGTGTTCATTCCCTGTGACTACTACATTTTGTCTCCCTCTTGACAATTATCCATCAGATTTCTCTGGAAGGTGTGGAGAAGGTGCTTTCCTAGAAGGTGCTTTTAGGGAATGTGACATTTAGCTTTAGTGATCAGGCATTAATTGCAAGCAAGTAACTAAATGAATGTACCCATTTTCAGTAAAGTTTTGTTAAATGCTATTTTTGGCTTCATATGAGTAAATTGCAGTCTGTCACATGAGTAATTTCTATCTAATTCCAGGGTCTTATCTACTGGGATCAGATCTTTAAACAAGACTTGGATCTTTCCCTGTGTATGAGTTACTCATGGATAGAGCTGCACAGAGCTTTAATATCAGGCCTTCTAAACAGATACAGTAAATGATCAGAGAAATGAACACAGCTTCCCTTTACATTAATGCTGAATTCTGACGCTGGGCTTTGAGACATCAATTTAACATAATGATAGGTCACAGAAAGAGCTATTTACCCAGAGATTTTTAAGCCTTTCCAAAACATGGGAATTACCCCTCTCTCCTTACAGGCGGGGAAGTTCAGGTGGAGAAGTAAAACAGCTTGCTGTCAGTCCCAAAAGGGACAAGGAGTGGAAAAAAGCTGATTGTGGGAATCTTTAAAATTAAAATCTTTAAGATAGACCCCCAGCCAGCAATACTGATCTATGTTATCTTTGGCTCTACAGACCTGGCTACCACCCCCTCACCCAGATCACCATGAAACATTTCAGTGGTGTATCAGCCGTCTGAAACTTTGGATGGTCCCTTATGGTTGCAAAATGCCCTTTCATTGGTGGGTGGGTGGGTGGGTGTGTGTGCATGGGGCACTCCACAGGCTACACATGTGGCTCATTCCTCCCCATGTGCTCTGGTGCCTTTGCATGCTGTGTTCCTTTAGGAGTATCCTAGTCCCAAATCCATACCTCCGTACCAGTTGCTCTGGGAATTCAAAAGTGCTTCATTTGTTCCCTCAGGATAAGGGTTCCTCACAACTCCTTCATTTGTTTTTTCCCCCACACAGACATTTTGGGAAACTACCCTTGTCTTCACCAGTCCCTCATTTTCTGCAGCAAGCCAAGGGCTTTGAACACGCATGTGTTCCTCCCACACCTTTTCCTTCTGTCCGGAGTGTGAATCATTCAGAGCATGTGGCAGGAAGGACAAAGCTGTGGTGGGGGTATTGTTATGCTGGGAGATGCTGCTGTGCCAGGCCTTCGATGAAAAGATAATTGCAGGCTAGATTGATGGTTGCTGGATGCCCAGACCTGTTACCAGGACTTCCCATGTCCTGCATTACCCTTTTATTTTTCTCCAGGATCAAAAGGGCACAGCCTAAAAACTTCTAAAATTTCCGGATTTGGTGGCAGTGTTGTTCAAAAGCCATCTGCATTGCATCTGAACAAAGTGATGCCATCAAGCTGATTGTAGGGACTTGAACACTTCAGCAATTCATTTCCAAATGGAGGGCGCAACTGGCTCAAACTGGTGAAATTCCACACAAAGTCCCAACATTCCTACAGTCCTTTTGGGCTCTGCTGGGCTCCAGCTGCAGTCAATAATTGATACAAAGTCTGGGGCTGAGAGCAGAGTACATAGGAACATGGGTCCTTGTGAAATTCAGAGTTTTGAACTTTTTGAACCTATGAGTGCTGTAAAGGCAGTTTGAGCATCCAGAATGTCTTACCCAGCTAACCAGTCTGTGTGCAAGCTGAGACAGTTTCTTGGTTAGATTTGTCCTATTTCACTTTGTGCCGAAATGAAATGAATTTCTGAAATACTAGGTCTCTTGTTCACTGCATCTTTACCACTCCAAAACAGTGCTGTGATAGATCCCATAGGCATACTCTTAAGGGGGAAAAAAAAGGCATACCTAAGCCATACTTAGAATTTGGTTATAGTTTTTTTTTTTTTTCACCTACTCAATTATTGAAGCACTGAGCCTAACTTTGACCACCAGAAATGCAATTTTGCATCAGGGTTAAACACGTTTATTATGTTCACATATAGGTTGTCTGTACTCTACTGGAGAACTCAGAACTGCTCTTTCCAACTGGTTTTGCATTGGTGATTTGGGAAGAATGATTCCCCAGATTCATCACTCTGCAAAGAAAATCAATGTGTTGAAACAAGAACATTTCAGTGACATTGTAAAGTCTTTTTTCCTTGCACATCATTCATGTTACGTCACACTGATTTGTTCTAAACCTGTCACTGTTATTCTAAACCCGTCACTGTCAGCAAATTCTTTGTGTATGTATGCCCATATACACATGTGTTCACATGTTCACTATTATTTCACATGTGTGTGTTCCTCTTTTTGAAAAAAAACTAGCAGAGAACTAGGCATTGCTGATAATATTCCTGCTTTACTTTTTCAAGTTTTCTGAACGGGTTCAAGCTTTTATTGGCGATTAGTACTGTGTAAAGAAAAAGTTCATCCACCCACATCATAATTACTTGGTTGTTAGGAGTATTTTTAGCAGCATGATTTGGTAATTGGTTCCAAATACAATAGTTTAGAAAGAGACACTGTGGCCCAGCAAACAGTGAAACAAGAGTACAAGGAGGGGATGAGGCAACACACAGCATCAGATGTCAGGATGGAGCTGTGTAGAGCTCCCACCTCCCTCGTTGTTGCAGGTGGGTGGAAGGAGAAAGAATGTGAAATAGTGGATCTGTGGTCCTTCCCACTTGCTTATATGGCAAGACAGCTGCTCAGGCAAGTCAGCAGGTGAGTGCTGTAATCACCACAGACCCAGCACTCCCTGAAGCAGAGCCATGAATAAACACAATGACCCTTACTCATGGTCGATTAGTATCTCATAGTCTAGTCTGGGAACAGACTTGCTGCTCTGCACAGCCGAAATTGTATTGATCTTTTTATGGAGCATCTTTCCTTCTGGAGGTGCCTTACTGGGGAGAAGATAGCTGGGAAGAAAGGTTTGACAGTAATTTCCAAAGAGATTACTTTCATGGTAATCTCCAAAAACCTTACAAAGATCAAATAACATTTTAACCAAGTTGTTGTATCAACCTAGCTGACTTCAATTTCCCTAGTATTTCTGAGGAACATGATTTCCATTAGTTTGGGTTTCTAAAAGAGTAAAAACAGAAACAGTCTACAGAGTATCTACATCTATGGTGCGCCAGCTGAATATGGGCACCTTCTAGAGGATGGATGCAACCCATCTCACCTGTACTTGCTGCTCTGCTGGTGGGAATTCTATCCCAGCAACTCTGTGCAAATGCATGAAATTCAGAAAGCACAGCTGGCTGGAACCAGGAAGCAAAGTAGTGCAGCTGAGTCTCATTCCCAGATGGATCAGAATGCAATAGGAAAACAAACAATTCCAAAGGAGAAAAGTAAATGAAAAGATCTGTTTTACTTAGATTTAAGAAGGCGGTTAACAAGCAAATCTTACAAAAGAGTATTATAGCACAGAGTAAGCAATTTTTATCTTGATGCTGTTCCTTTAAAACAGCCTGAACTTTGTTGGGAAAAGGTCTCAAGCCATTGAGCAATGTCTGGTTTGGGCAATCACGTTGCTATGCTTCATCGGGTAAGCACAGCAGTAATTCAGAAAATGAAGCCATGCTGCATCTGTCATATCATTTAAAATTTACTTCAGTTTTGCAGGTATTTGAAAATTGCAAAATGACCCACATTTTCCTGCAATATTCTGCCAACACTGGAATCTGGTCTGAACCTAATGGATTTCCTTATCTTTAGCTTTCTAGAGTGAGAGGCTTCCTCTTTCCCCCTGACCCCGCCCTACAATATATTCCAGTCAATGACACTATTGAAATTCTGACAGCAATTTATATACAGTAAGTGACTGCCTTCAGATGAGATGCTAAACAATTTCTATGCACCAGGCTGCATTTTTCTCATGAAATGCAGCACTCTATTCTCCCAAGCCAGCACTTTTATAAGCACTGTTTTTTATGAGCGTTATTCATTCATATAGGCACTATTGACAGTTTTGCATGGAAGACATTGAAAAAAAAATATGATAAACAAGCTAAGAGAAATATCCTGAGATAGGACTGCCCATGAGTATATTACTTATAAAAATAGTCTCCCTGGCTTGGAAAAGGCTGTAAATATAGCTCCCATCCTGGAAAGACAGTTGTGCACAGACTTCTTTTTATACATGCTTGCAGTCCAGTGGAAGACACAGGGCCTGTCGCATGATTAAACGTGTCTTAACAGTTTGCAAGACTGACATTTTCCCTGCCAAACAGAGCAACCCTACAACGAGCACCTCTCAGCTGTGCAACAGGATTTTAAGAATTTGGAAGAATTTCAGGACTGCAGGCTTCTTCCATGTTAATGATCTAAAGATATATGCCTATATATAAGAAAGTTTCTTTTATTATGGTTTTTACTCTGTATGAATACACCCTGGTTGTGACTAGCATGCGTATTTGTCATGCTGGGTTCAGAGCCAGCCTCCCAGATCCAGCCATTACTGTATTTGGGAGCATGGGGATTATTTCTCATTGTGAATTGTCTTTATTAAAGACCAGAGAGATATCTAAAACCATATTATTCCTGCTTTCATGAAAAACAGGTTCATAGGGGGACATCATCACTCTCTAAAACTAACTGAAAGGAGGTTTAGTGAAGTGGGGATCTGTCTCTTCACCCCGGTAACAAGCAGCAGGACAAGAGGAAATGGCCTTAAGTAGTGCCAGGGGAGGTTTAGATTGCACCTTAGGAAAAAGATCTTATTTGAAAGGGTGGTTGGGTATTGGAACAGGCTGTCCAGGGAAGTGGTGAGGTCATGACTCCTGGAAGTGTTCAAAAGGTACATGGATATGGCATTTGGGGATGTGATTTAGTGGTGAACACATCGGTGCTGGGTTAATGGCTGGACTTGATGATCTCAGAGATCTTTTCCAGTCTTAATGAGTCTTTGAATCTGGTTCCAGGTACCTCCATCCATAACAAGGTCAAATATGAATTTTGCATCCAAATATCCTCTGCAGCTTTGTTCTGCATTTTTGTTCCAGATGTGAATTCCCTGTCTGTCCTCTGATACTTATAGACCTTATAGCTCCCTTGTCTCCTCACCATTACGAAACAACATGAAAAACAAGTAACCCCCCTCAAAAAACAAGCAAACAAACAAAACAAAACAAAACAAAACAACCCAAAGCAAACCAGGAACCAAAAGGAAACCCTGAGCAGGCATTGATAGTGCTGCCACTTTGTGTGCCTGGTTAGTCCAGCATGGAATGGATACTGGTAGGAATAACAGTTATCAGCACAGACCTTTCAATCTAAATGAGTTTGGAGCAAGGGGTGAGTGGAAGATCCCTTCCAAGCCACCTATGTTTCCCAGAGAAGCTGTGGATGCCTCATCCCTGGAAGTGTCCGAGGCCAGGTTGGATGGGGCTCTAAGCACCCTGGTCTAATGGAAGGTGCCCTCCATGAGCAGGGGGCTGAAACTAGATGGCTTTTACGGTCCCTTCCAATCCAAGCTATTCCGTGATTCTACCCCGGCCCATTTTGCCTCAACAAGTGGAGGCAGTGCCACCCCTCTCCCGCCAGAACCCAGCGAGGAGTTGCTGTGACGCGGAGCGGGTTGTGTGAGGGGGAAAAGTGTCACTTCTTCCTGCCTGTAAACCTACGGGCGGGCGGCCCGAGGGGGCCGGCGAGCGGAGGGCAGGCGGCCCCCGCCACCTCTGTCCCTGAGGGCGCGCCAGCCCTTCCCGGCCCTTCCCGCCCTGGAAGCCCCTCCCCCCGCTGGAATGCGCCGGGAGGGGAGTGGAATGACGCGGGCGCCGCTGGGTCACGTGGCGCGAATGGAATGCCAACAATGTAGCGAATGTCCCGACTGCGCCCCGCACTCGGCGCCCGGGACGGCCAAGGGGGAAGATGGAGAGCGGCCCG
>VZRH01003788.1:24392-40389 GCA_013397555.1 Urocynchramus pylzowi | reverse complement strand
CTAGCTGGCCGGAGCTGCTAATAAATGGCCGGAGTTTATTTTGGGAGCTTTCTGCCCACGAAAGGAGTGGGGGGAGAAGGGCAGCACGGAGGTGGGAGGCGGCCCGCCGGGGCAGACCCTGCGGGGCCGGTGTCGCAGGGAGCGAGGGCCCCGGGAGCCGGCCGGGGGCATCCCGAGCCCGCGGGGTCCCGCCTGGCTGCGGCGGGGGCCCCGCTGTTCCCAGTCAGCTGAAGGTCACTGCCAAAACCCAGCAGCTCGCCACCCTCTCGGCTGCCTCGTGAGCGGAGTGCGTGTTGAAATGCCCCTTTCCCCGGGAAAGGCACTGGCGCAAATGACGCAAAAAGGGCTCGTTTGGAGTGTCCGGGCTTTGCGGCCGGTCACCGCCGGGCTGCCGTGGAGGGAGAAGGTGAGCTGTTTCCCACAGCCCTGCGTTGGGCCAGTGCTTGTGGCTGGCAGTGGGACACGGGCACAGAGTCACTTTTGGACAGTTCTGTTAGCAGGAGGAGAGGCGGAATCGTTTTAGGGAAAGTCCCCTTACCACTTTTCTTCACTTCCACAATGTGCCCACTTATAAGGAGAAGTACGGTTTGTATAATAATGAAATTCCTGAAACGCTTCCCCCCCGTTGTAGACTTCCAACACAAAGTGAACAGTCCCTGCTTCCTTGAATTGGTGTTCTAAAAAAGCCCCCAAAGCGATACATGTAAATTGAGAGATGGAAGGAAAAGTTGTAGCAGTTTCTGAAAACTTTACTTCTTCCTATACGGCAATGATTTCAAGTTCAGCTCCAGTGCCTGCAGAGTTACATGGAAACAGCTCACCAGCTTGGGTGAGCTTTAGTTTCTTGCTTGTGTCCCAGCTCCACAGAGCCACTAGCACATGCAGCCTGTTGGTGAAAGAAGAAACGGGAGAGTGAATAGATAGTACTGCTGGGAAAACAGACATCAAAATGTAATTTCAGTGTGTCATTGATCGGTTGTTTGGTTGCTGACAGAGCAGCTATTGGTATTTCTCAAATGAAACAAAATAATCAGTTACTCAAAAATTGTTTAACTTGATGTAATTAAAGTAATGCTGCACCTGCTTGAAGTGTCCATTATCCTGAAGGATAATGGACAAGCTTCTAATTAGTACAGAACATGTAACATTTTGGAAAAGACCTTAGGACTGTTTAGAATAGCTAACAACTATTCTAAACAACAGAATAGCTAACAACTCAAAAATAATTTCTTCTGATGGCAGGAAGGCTGTTACATCCATGCTGCAGGCAGGGTGCAGATTAGAAGGATTTGAAATGATCCAAATCCAGATGTACAGGTAGAAATGCTTAGACAGAATGAAGCACACTACATATCTTTTAAAGCATACCACCATTTTATGGTTTTTTTTTCTGAAAAATGCAAATCACAGGAAGATATAAAAAAGCCAGCAGCTTGTCTTTCCTTGTAAATCATCTGTAATACTTAGTTCCATTTTTTTTTTGCTTATCTTACATATTTAGTTAAAAAAAAAAAACCCTGAAAAATATGAAAAAGGTTTACAGTTAGCTCCNGCAAATCACAGGAAGATATAAAAAAGCCAGCAGCTTGTCTTTCCTTGTAAATCATCTGTAATACTTAGTTCCATTTTTTTTTGCTTATCTTACATATTTAGTTAAAAAAAAAAAACCTGCAAAATATGAAACAGGTTTGCAGTTAGCTCCAATACTTACTGCTGTTGCTGCTCTCATCCATACTGTCTAAACCAGCAACATTTCTTTCTGGTTTAAGCAGTATTGTAAATGTAAGCTGAGGAAGTTGCCAGCTGGCTTGACCCAGCATTATTAGACTCGAGCTGAGGCTAAAGGTCACAGAAGTTCTTTATGTGAAGCATGTGTATAAGTGGGAAAGCAGTCTTTTGCTGCAAAAAGGTGGGGGGCTTGCAAGCTTTCCCAGTGCCTCCCAGGCCTGAGGATTGGCACAGGGACTGAAAAGGAAGAACAACCCAGATGCCTAAACCAAGCCATATGGTGCCTGCTGCTGTCAGGAAAGAAAGACAATTATCGACCAGTTAATTGCTCTGTATCTTCTAAGCACTAGCTAGTTATGATGTAGTCCACAGAAAGCTGCAATACTATTGTGCTTTATTTTTTACCAAGCCTGTGTATTATCTTTTGCTATATTCTGTGCAAGTAGAAAAAAATCTCTTTTTGAGATCCTGCAGTTGCTTTTGTCTTCACTTGGTCAGTGTAAGCTTGATCTGTTACTGACCAATAGCTGGTTTGTGGAAACATCAAAATCTGGATGAAGAGCTTTAGCACTTCCCTTAAAACAGTTGGCAAGTGTCACTGTCCCTTCTCTGTGAGTTAGCTTTGCAGCGTATTCATGGAGAGCACTGAATGGAGGAGCTCAAGACCTCAAACACATTATAGGTGTTTTTTAGTTAATGGAGCATTTAAATCCTAACAAAAAAGGTTTACTTGGGTTAATCTTAAACAATTAATCTATGCTCCTGCATTTCAGACTGGTGAGCCATCATAGAAGAGTCTGGGGTCTGACTGCATTGTTGATTTCAGACCTTGGTAGAGGAAAGCTTGAAGTGGACTCTGTCCTGATGAGGAAGTGGTGGTGGGCTTCAGAGGTGAATGTGTCCTGATTCTGTTGAGCTTCACAGCAGTAAGCTGTTTGCTAGGCAGTGAGAAGTGATGGTAAATGCATGGAAATGGTTGGGTTTTTGGGAAATGCTACAGCTATCACAACAAAAAGAGTTTTTAGTATGAGCATGGGAAAATAAAGAACAGTACTTCCCGGAGAAACTCTTTCCAGTGATAAATGTCCTATGATCAAAAGTAAAACACCTTTAAGAAAAAATTCCAATTGACTTCTAAGTGCCGGTGAGAAACATGCAGTGTGTTAGCATCCTCTGTATTTGCAATTTGGAAACAGCTGAATGGAATTCTTCCCTTACCAGCAAGGTGGCTGGAGCACCATTCAGAAGTCACTTTGCAAGTGCAAATGGCAGCAGAAGAAGCCAACTTGCATAACCAGCATCAATAGCGAGGTTGCATTTCTGATTAGGCTGTCTTGTAATCCTGTTCCAAACCCACCATTATTTCATGGTTGTATTATGGTGATGCATAAAGATTTAGTTAAGGTAGGATTCTTGTAACCTCTGCTGCATGGAGATCACAAGTTGTACAATAGCTCAGCTGTGCTGCATAGGAAGAGCTGACATGCAGCAGAGAACATAAAGCTATCTCAAAGTCTTCTTTTTCTGTGTTGGGATGCTGTATGATCTGGTTCTTCATCTTCTGCTCTTACTGTGTAGCTCCATTTACCTGTCTTTTCCCTTTCTTCCCTATAAGGCATAGCTAATGAAATATCATATACCCTTTCCTATCTTCTTTTTTTTCCCCTCTTCCTTCCAATTCTGGTGAGAACTGTTACCTTCGGACTTTGCTATTCACGTGGAAAGGCAAAATATCTTTTCTTTCTGTTATTCACTTTGTTATTGAAATACTAGAAGTTGCTATGGTTAGAGTCATCAATATTTCCATTATAAATCTTTTTCATAAACTTCTGAAACTGTGCTCAGCTAGTGTAAAACAAACAAAATCTTAAGTGGGGGAAAAACATTTCATAAGCGTACTCTTCCCTATTTATGAAATAGGATAGGCTTTCCAGAATTCAGTTATGCAATTGGGTAGGAAACTTGCCACAATTAGGTACTGTAAAATTCTTAAACTAATTTTTTTAAACCTTGTTTTTAGCAGTTTTATTTTAATTTATTTTGAAGATAAAGCTTACAAGAAAAATTAGTTATTTATTGGTTATGTTGAGAAAACGTTCTGGAATCCTGCTGAAAACAGATAAAGTGAAAATCATTAAAGGGTATCCAACTGTGACAGCTTAAGAGGTTAAACTGATTCATTTTCACTTGATTAATTGTCATGCTGTCCCTTCAGAAGCATTTACAATACCGACTTAATTGAATGTACTTTCTGTTTTCTTTTGTTTCAGTCACTGTCAGTCTGCAAAATGATGATTCCACAGATTTTCATTTTCTGTAGGAAATGTGAAGATTGTGAGCTGAAGTAAAACATTAGCAGAAATCTCTTGAGAATTTTGCCTTTTCTTCTTTTCTTTGAAGGATTATGTTTACAAGAAATTGATACCATCAAGTGACACTTTTTTGAAATAATTTAAAAGAAACAAAGAATAAAGCTGTATTTATGCTCAGAGAAAACTGGATCAACAATGAGGCCAAAGACTTTTCCTGCTACTACGTATTCTGGAAACAGCAGACAAAGGTTGCAAGAGATTCGAGAAGGTTTAAAGCAGCCATCCAAATCTTCAGGTCAGGGACTGCCAATTGGAGCAGGCAGTGAAACTTCTCTGGACCCTAAGATTTTAATAGGGAAGGATGCTGCAAGGCAGCAGCAGATGAGACAAACGCCCAAGTTTGGACCATATCAGAAAGCTCTGCGAGAAATCAGATATTCTCTGCTGCCCTTTGCTAATGAGTCCAGCACCACAGCAGCCGTGGAGGTCAACAGGCAGATGCTCCAGGAACTGGTGAATGCAGGTTGTGATCAGGTACGTATGAGTTGGGAGGGGGGATTGGCACTGCTGTCAAAACAAGTTCATACTCTGGGCTCAAGAAAGGATTTTGATGGTGGCTGTCAAAATCCTGGAAATGCGCTGATTCTTCTGGCAGTCGTATTGCTGTATGAGCAGCAGAATAGATGGACTTACTGGGGACAGATGTGACTAGTGTGGGGTTCATTCATGTTAAAGACAATCATGGTCACCTCTAGGATTCTTCTGGGATTCTTCTGTGGTTTCCCCAGTTGATGTATGCGACTGAACAAGGTAGCTTGTCTTTTTTTTTTGGCTTTCTTTTCTTCTTTTTTTCTTTTTTGTTTCTTCATTTTCCCTGCAATGCTTAGTAACAAGCCTTAGTTGTGAGTAATAGGGTGGAATTTTGTCTAGCACATCTAAGCTCAGCTCACTGTCAGAAAAAAACTGTAAGAAATGATAGACACAATATCTGGTATTTGAAGAATCTCCCTTGCTGTTGGCCAGAAGCACGAGGGCTTGGATGGATGTTCAGCTGACTGCAGGGATTCTGTCCACACCTTTTCTTCTTCGCTTTCTCTGCTTCTGTTAAGAGGTGGTAGCCCTGCTCAGATCAGAGGCTTGGTGTAGAGATACTTTTTTGTCATCCTGGGACTGATGCTAGAATATATTCTTAATTCAAAGACCTTTCATGTGGTGCAGAGCACAGTTTTTTTGTGTTGAGCTGTGTTCATCTTGCTTGTGCTTCCAGTGTTGGTGTCAACTTTCACCTCTGTCCAGGAGTAGTTCAAAATTTTGCTTTTTAGAGAAAAAAATGCTGGTTTGGGTTCAGATTCTGAGCATTGTAGGAACACTTTTTTACCTGGGTGATTGAATAGCAATTGTTGACAAACTGAAACATTTCCACTTATAGTCCTTGATAAAGTTGGAAAGATTTAAAGCCAAAGTGCTTTCAGTGGCATCTCCTTGATTTCAAAACTCAGCCCCCATTCACTCATGGCAGAATGTGAGTCTCTTTACTCTCTTAGACTATATTTTGATTCTGTATAACAAAACTAACATCAAGCATTGTTATAAAGAGTATAACAGTATGCATTTCCCTGGAGCTATATAAATATTAATTAGTGCTGTTTCTATGCCAAAGAGTTTATGCTACACAAGATAATCAGGGCTAGAGTAGATTGCATATCTAATAAGAAGTGCTGCAGAACAACTAAACACTTCCTAGTCCAGTGAACCAAGATGCTGTACTGAATTATTTAACTGGAGGAGCTAAGGATTTTCTCTGATCTCTAGTATGCCATGAAAACAGTGTTTTTTAGAACTCTGGCCTCTAAATTTCCCTAGCTGTTTAGGATGGGAACACTCCCTGTGCATATGAGCCAAGGTTAAATGAGCACAGCTGGATTCTGGATTGGAAATGCACATTTGGTAGGTTACAGGGACAAATCATTCACACATAGAACTTGGCTTGTTGGACTGAAATCTTGGAAAACACTTTGAGCACACTGCAGCACAGTAATGTTAAGCCAATGTATAAAACAGAAATACCTGAACACCTGTTAAAATGTCTTGGTATTCAAAGCAGTGTAATGAAGTATATGTGTAAATTTTTTTAATATATTCAGCTATTTTGACTTCAGTGTTCATCTAATGCTATTGCTGCTTCTAGAGCATTGAACCCAGTTCTGACTCAGATGTGGAGATTTTTGCTCCTTAAATTTTGCTCACATTTTTGGTTGGGCTTTTTTTTGCCCCTCCTCATTGACCATGATCCTTCCATCCTCCCATTTGTTATTTCTCCATAGCTGTGACTTGTTGCCTGGCAATGGCATTATTGGGCCTATTCTTTAGGTGTGTTTGGCACTCAGGTCTAGGCTTAACCAGGGTCACAGTTGGCTAGAGTCCAAATAGAGTTTCAAGACTGGAATCCTGTGAATAAAAGTGCTGAGCTTCCTAGGGTGAGTCCAGACCACATGAAGATTCTCTGTCCTGGAGGATTGTGAATGAGTGGAGCTGCTTGAGATTATGTGAATGGTATCTGACCTTGGAGATGGCATGGTGTAGGGTGACAGACCTGATTACTACCTCTAAATTCTTCTTTTCCTCCTGGTGCCTGAGCTGTTTTGAATCAGATGCTGAACTGTTTCATATCATGATGTGTTTTAAATCAGTGATCCCAAGCTACCCTTTCCCTGCTTGTGAATCAAAACCTTTAAATATCTACCATGTGGACATCTTCTGTAGTCCTGTGGGCAGCAACAGATCTCTGATTTAACAGAGAAGTGAAGGCAGCTTCAGTTTCTTTGGGCATGTTTTTATTTACCTCTGAACCCAGTGCTTGTGTGAGGCTGGTAAATGGGCATTGGAGCCCACACCCAACCTTCCCCTTTCAAAAGCCATGAGAAACTGTTTCGAGGTTAAGAATTTCAGTCCATGAACAGCTAATGTTCTACTTGAGCCTTCCTCTAGAGCAAGCCTGCAGAATACAAAATCTTACCCCTCCTGATCCATGGTACACAAATCAGCTGTGCAGGTGCTGCAAGCATCCTGAAGCGTCTTGCAGTTTGTCACAAGAAGCTCTGCTCATGAGCATTCTAGGAAGCTGTGAAGAAGGAGTAGAGGGCCATAACACCCAGTTTGATCCTGTTGGAACTCCATTTTCCAGCTGGCTTTGGGCTGATGCTTTTTGGTGTCCTGGATGGAGCACTGAAAAGTAACATTAACCTTGTGGGAAATGTTGTGGTGGACACCATGCAAGGATCAGGATTCTTCTTCAGTCCATTTATTAAGCCACAATAAGGGCTTTTGGAAGGGTGAAAGGAAGTAGTGACGTCTGAAAAGGAAAAGAATTTTAGAATTTAGGGAAAGGATACTTAAATTACTCTAACTAGCTCCACATATCTGTAGCATGGATACATTTTAACAACAACCATTTCACATCCTACAAGACATATTGCTTATTGGGGTTTGTAGCTCCCTGTTCTGCCTGAAGTGACTTAAGTTTTAAGATGAAATTGAATTTGGTTTTATTAAATAAAAAGGAAACATAACATTTTATTACTTTACTCTTGCTCTATGAAAGTCCCACACAGCCAGGAGGTTCATTATAAACCAATTGATAGACTTAACAAGTATATGAAATGCAGTGTAAGTCATGAAGTAAATATCAAATTCTCATGTCTTTCAGTTGCAGTCATTATAGGTGTTATGTATGAAAACAGACTTTTTTTTTTTTTTTTTCATTTGGTTAGGAAGTTGCCAGTATTCTTTTAAACAATCTGTTTTCTTCCAGAAAGATTTCTTTTTCAGCCATTGTGTAGTTATTGGTTTTATAGTGAAATCTGATCCCCTAAACTTAATGGGGACTTCACTGTTCACCTGAGAGAAAGCATGATTGCATATTTTCTTGTTTTTAAGAGATAAAAACCAAAATAACACACATAATTAGTCATTGTTTTTCTGAAACAAATGGCGCAACTTGTCTGTTATTTGCTTAAGTCATCTTTTCAACAGTAATTATTCAGTGAGTTTCAATCAAAAATAATTAGTGCAGCCTAAATAGTTTTGAAACTCACAGAGCATGACTGCAAAGACCAGACATTTTTCCTTGTAAAAGCTTGAAGCCAAAAGCACACCTAATGTGCCATTCTTTAGTAAATAAAGGTCCTTGGGCTTGGAAGTATAACTTGCAGTCACTGCAGGGGGACAAGTGTGTGGGGCATCTGTCCTGTGGGCTGGTTAACCACTGGAATCACCTGGGGCAACTGGGTGGTGTTTGGGGTGTGGTGGTAAAAGCAGCTGCTGTTGTGGACTGAATGTTTCTAATGAATAGATGCAATTGAGTGTATGATCAGTGGCATTCCAACAACCTGAATAGGCTGTACTGTACTTACTGTACTTCCTTAGAGCATAAACAGCCACTGACATTGTAATTTAGAGTGGGCTGCAGCAGTTCTAGATGAACTGTGGAATGTTACACACTTGTCACTTCTGTGGGGTTTTTTTTTTCCCTTTCCCTCAAGCAAACTTTTCTTTGAGCAAAGGATGCCTTTTCTGGGTGAAGATTTCTAGACATGGTTTGTTTGGGCAGCTATTTTTAAGAAAAAAATCATGTTTCAGGATTTTTTTACAGGCTACATACTGCCAGTAACATGCTGTGTGCTGTACAACTATGAATATGTGAAGTGGGGAAGTTCTTATGCTTCATTTTCTCCAGAGGCTTTTATAAATATCTGGAGTAAAACATGTACCCCCCGTGCCAATATCAGGATATTTTGAAGGGGAAGATCTGTCCATTGGTTACTAATTGTAGTGTCTTTCAATTAAATGGAGTGGTGTCTGTGGAATGGTGTAATAATGTGTGTAAGAATATCAAATTGACTACCTTGTCATCAGTGATATGCTGAATTAATGAGATTCAGTTTGTAGAAGTGGGATGGGGTTTTTGGTTGTTTTTTTTTTTTTCTTTTTTTTTAAATTCCTCATTGCATTCCAGAATTCTTGCAGTGTCTTCATCATGGCTTACCTTTTTTTAATTGAACCCATTTGGCAAAGATTCTACCCTGGTTTGGGAATGCTGATTGGTTTCAGGTTTTGAGAATGGGGAATAAGGTTTTTCTCTCAATTTGAACAAATATGTGCAGTTCTTCAAGTGAGGCAAATTCTGAATAGAGCTTGGGCAAAAAGTCCTTTTTTGTATTTAGCATGTAGAACTAGTATTCTGTTCTTCCTGTTCTGTATAGGTCATGCTTGTCCACCTATGATCTGTGTGCCATCGAGCAGTGTGTTACTGAGCAGTAGGACTTTTCACCATAATGTTGGAGTGATGACAGGAAGCAGATACAGTGTAGGGTTTTGTTTTGATAACAGACTTGCTGAAGCTTTGCTGTAGTAAAATATCTGTTGTGATGTATTTGTTAAGAGGACAAGTCTAAAGAGAAAGCTTGCCTCGAGGTGAAGGACAGCAAAAATTGCAATAGCAAGTAAGAGAATTAATTTCGTAACATTGGCCTGTCCTGTAACAAAATTCTGTGTTTGCTTGAGTAAACTTTACCTGTGTTAGGAGTTTTGCCTGCCCAGCTATTTACCAAAACCTCCATGATGAATATCTTAGTCATCTTCTGGATGTTTTCAGTCCAGATTTTTTGGTTAATGAGAAATGACTGAAGAATGAGCTGTTGGAAGATTGCCTGGGTTATTCTGTGGGACATACTTTAAAGGTGAGGATCGCAGGATATTTTGAATTGAAAGGAATCCACAAGGATCATCAGGTCCAGCCCTTAAGTGAATAGCCCATAGAGGGATCTAACCTGTGCTCTTGGTGTTGTTAGCACCATGCTCTGACCAGCTGAGCTAATGTGGTGCAAGTCATTACAAGCTGTGCTGCTTGTACAAGTATTTTGGGTTACAGGGAGGCAAAAAGGGATGTTCAAATGAGGACACTCTCTGCTGAATGCAGAAGAAAGGTTTTATTTTAGCAACTGAAATAGATCTGATAATTCAGGCCAACAGTCTCTTGGGTGTTCCGTTTGCATCCATCATTTGAAGGTAAGTTGTTACTCTGCCTTCTCTTTACTAGATGTATTGAGGGCTTGTTTCATAACCTTTTCCTACATGTCTTTCTTTTCAAACTCCCTTTTTGGTTTCAGTCTTCCTGAGAGCTTTCCAGTATAATGCAGTGTTCTTCCATCAAAGCATGTAACGGAATGTGTTTTCCCACTAATATGCCTGAGGTTAGCAACTTAAGTCATTTGAGTTCTTCAGAAAAAAAGTGAGTCATAGCTTTCCAGGGGCTGAAAGCAAGAGGTGGAGATTGCTTTTCAGCTGATAGCTTCTGACACCTTTCTCTCCTAAGCCCTTTCTCTTGTCTCCAGTCTTCCTATGTTTCTGTTACTTCTTGATGATACTTGGTGAGCATAGTGAGCATACTTAGATTGTCTGTGTCATGACACAACTTCCACAATGTATTTGAGAAGGTGCTCTTGGTATTGTTCTGTGTGAGCATGGCTTGGAATATGTTTGTCCTGCAGAAGGAAGAAAATTACTTTCCCTTGAGTTTTTGTGGTGGTGGAAATATTTATTAACAGTTGTAAATGATCGTGCGTTCTCCTTCACATGACAAGATTTGGCATCTGGGCAGTAATATTGCACTGAACAAGAATATTTTAAACTGTGCCCTTAATTCCTGTTAGTATTTTTTCTTCTTTATGAAACTATAGAATAAATTACATTTTCACAGTAGGATTGTGTTTGAAATGACAGGACAGGAATCAGATGCTAGACTTCAACTGTAGATAAGTGTGAATCTTGAGTTATCTTAAACTTTTCTATTCCTCCTATCACATAAACATTCTAGAAGCTTGGGAGTTAATATAAAAATATAAATTGTATCTTGCTGTAACAGGGTACAGGATTAACTTGCACTGGATACTTAAATTGTATTTATTAAAATTTAATTGCCAGTAGAATTTTGAGCTAGGGATTTTTTTTTTTTTTTTGTGAGAAAGGAAATGACTTCTTCACAGTCACTGAAAAATCTGCATAAGCATTTACTTCAGTCTCTGAATAAAAAGCCCTTGTGACCAAAAGTGAAGATTGCCATTATTATTCTAACAGGAAGCTGATATCACAATAGTAGTAGGGTGTAACAGTTCCTTTTGCATTTTTTATGTTGTTCTCAGCCTAAATCTCTGCTTTTCTTTCAGCTTCAGTATCTGAGAGGGACCAATGTGATTTTATATTTTATACTGAGACTGAAAAATAGCATCTCTGCATTGGAAGAGGGATGTGGGGTGGTTTTTACTTGTCTGTGGGGGTTGTCTTCTTTCTTAAAGAGATTGAATGACACTTTTAAACTTAGAGAGATTTCAGTGGAAGGACTTGATACAAGACTTTTGCGTGCTACGGTCTTTAGGGGTAGGTCAAGGTGTGCATTTAGAACTCAATTCAACCTAGGAATGTTTTTTAGTAGTTACTAAACTAATTAAAAGCTTATGTTAAAGCTGCTAATTAAATGTCAGTACAATGAAAATAAAAATTCCTTGCTACTCATGTGATATGCAAGTATGTGCCATACTTCTGTGGAGCGATTTTTTTAAAAAAAATACTTTATTTTTCCTAAAGCATGGGCAAATATACATAAAATAACATAAAATTACATTTGTTTTTTCTCAGTTTTTTCTTGCTGTAGCCCCATCTTGAGCAGACCACAGCTTGTTGGTGCTCCCATAGGCTCAGCATTCAAATTCTGCTCAGCAGCTGCTTGTGGTGTCACCTCCTGTAGAATGTCCATGTGCCATGTGTGTTGTCCATGTGTCCCCCTAATCTTCCATAAATCAAGCTTCAGTACTTGCACTCTTTGCTTCTTGGGTGCTGCCTGTCTCTGTCTTGCAAATGCTTGTGTGCAGTACTGTCTGAAGTAGGTGAGGAGAGATGTGAAAGAGCCCTTCAAATCTTTTTACTTGGTGGTGCCAGCTGCTGTTTTTCTCATGTAGTGGATATGTCCATTAATTCCCCACCACTGTCTTGAATCTCTCTTAAGAAACAGCTGGTTAGACCAAGGTTTTCCTTTCTTTGACCTTGGAAAGAATTCTGAGTGGATTACAAGCTGCCTGTGGCTACAGCTACTCTAGCTATAGAGTAGATGTTCCACAATCAAGTACTGCTGGAACAAATGCAATTTGCACTGGTAAAATCAAGCAGGGACAGACATATGATCATTGTTTGCTTAAAGCTACAAATGTTTGTGTTAACTTGGGATTTAAACTTACCTAGGTTATGTATATAGTATGGGAAATACATCTAACTTCTTCCACTCCTTCTGCTTATGTTCATTACCTAATTGTGAGTGTAGATTAGATCTGACATTTTTATGTTGCTTGGAGCTGAGGCTTAGGATGGGAAATGCTGGCCCTTATTTCTAAGTTTTTATAATTCCCTAGCTTTTTGGAAAAAAATAAAATTAAATTTAACAATGCCTCTGATTACCAAATTAGAGGCTGAAGTTGCTCTGGCATTGTGGTCTGTGGTCTTATCCTAGCAGTAGCAGTCTCACATTGTCCAGGCTTGAGAGGGATCCCAGTTTCCCATCTCCAGAAGATGCTTTAATAAAAGCCTGATGAAAGTTAGCTAGTCAAACTCTTGCTGTCTGCCTGCCACACCCTACACATCTGCTGCACATCATCCAAAATACTGTTGGGCAGCTTCTGTTGAGGTGGTTCTGTCAGCTTTGATCTTGATGGGGTCTCCCACTATGGCTGCAGCACAGCAAAACTGGTTTGTTCCTAATGGACTTGTCCTGCCATCTGGGCAGTCACTGGCAGTTCACAAGAAACTTCTGGGTTACAAACTGACATGTAGAAATTTGGTTTCATACAAGCAGTGCATGAGTGCATGTATGTATTGGGATGACTGCAGTGTCTGCACAGTGCCAGCTGTTTGTGAAGAACTTAATCCACAGGATTTGGTACTGCATTGAGGATTTCTTTTTCAGTCTAAGGAAACGATATTCTAATGTTTGAGGCTATGTTCTGCTTCCCTGCAGTGTAAGAGATGGATTTTTCCTGATGAGAAGCTTGTGCTCTTCATTTTTTGTGAATCCAAGTAATTAAAAATCTTTCCTTAGGGAGGTGAAGGATAAAAAGAATGAGAGAAGATATGAAAATACTGTAAAAAAATTATTTCTAGGTCAGTTAATTTTCAGAAGGCTGAACGCTGTGTTCCTGTAACTTTGTGAATCAGGTAATGGCCGTGGCAAGGACAGTCTGTGAAAATAACTCTGTACTGTGCTGCTGCTTTGTCTTTAATTGTTATCAGTGTATTTGTGCATGTGTGAGACTTACTGTGACACACACAATCACTTCTGCACTTAGAGAAATGCAAACACAGTGGGAATTGGGAAAATGGTGGGATTTAAATGTATACTGCTTGAATGACCAAGCATTTTGCAACTGTTTTTTATACCCTTCATTATCCTTCATTACTCTAATGCAAGGTTTATAAATTACTCGTTTAATCCAAAGCATGCAAAGGTGCAGGGCCCTGCACCTGCACTTCACATGCACAAAATGCTAGAAAGAAGACTGCTGCTACTGGGTGATAATATGGTTAAGTTTCTGCCCTTTAAAGAGGCTGACTTTAGAAGGAGAACTAGCAGTGTAAAATTACTCCTGTAAAAGTCTTTATATGGCTACGTTTGGATTTTATCCACTATTTGAATCTGTTGGATGGGAGTTATTTCAAAACAAAAGAAAATGTCAGCTGAAACTTAGAGATCACTGTTGCTGATCTGCAGCTTCATTCCCTCCCTGTTTGTTTTGTTTTGTTCTCCCACTGTATCAGTTCTTATCTTCCAGGCTGTTCAAGTCTATACCTTCCTTTCTTTACCTGTTGTTCTATTGCATTGCTTTTTCTGCTCCATTGGTTTGAATGACTAATATTCAACACCTCCTACAGGCCTTTCTCTATGTGCCTCTGAATACTCCAGATGAGTTGATTTTTTTTTTTTATAATTGCAAATTGCTAAGGAATACAGACTTGAGCCTTTCATATAAAAAATTTGGTGTGACATGTTAAAGAATTATAGATGCAACTGTAATGTGACTTTGCCAGCACACCCTGTATGTTCTCATTTCTGCATCTTTTCTTCTATTCAGTGTCAGGGCTTCATAGGCTGTGCTTAAACCAGCCACCTGTCCCATTCATGCTTTTCTTCCAGCATTGCCACAGTTGCTCTATTCATTCCACCATCCTGCCAGATGTCAGCCTGATAAAGATGCATAAAATCCAATTCAATCAACGTAATTGGCACCTTTGAAATACTAATTTGTGTGGGGTATCCTTGTTTAAAAAAAAAAAAAAAATCTGGTTGTACCAATTAAAAGTATAAAAAGTTGAGGTCAAAAGACAGAGACCTTTGAATCAAGATAAATAAAATCACTCCATCTTGGGCTGGCTTTGTCCTGGCTCCAAATGAGTGCTCCAAATGATATGCATTACTCCTTGGTGGAGCCTGTTTTTTCTGATTGTACAGCACAGTTTGATTCTATTTCAGTGATCCCTGTATTTTAGATGATCCCCTGATTGCCCATGTGATCTGTGCTGCCCAGACATGGTAGCAGCCTGCTGGCTGTGTGCTGGAGCAGGGTGGAATTTTTCTTTTTCTTCCAGGAGCTTCAGCAGTTGCTATGCTGGCAACTCACTTCCATCTTCTTCTGTGATCATTTTTTGCATGTTGGCCATCCCTCCTGTTTAGAAAAATCATTTTATTATGTTCTTTAAGGCAAGCACTGTGTCTATTGAGTGCTTTCTGGAAGGTGTTTTATGATGAACCTGTGAAACATGTGGTGTTGTGGTCATGCAAATAGTGGAGAGAAGCTACTGGTGCAGTGTTCAGCAGTGCAAATTGAAGACCTAGAGCCTAGGAATCTACAAGTGGGCAAAAGCCATCAGTGTCAGCCAGGACATGTGGTGAGCTAGCTCCCCATACTACAAGAGGACCTCACTGGGAAGTGCCAGCAAATTGGAAAGCAAACCACAAGAATTTTCATTTGCGTTGCTGTGCCTCCCTCCGCCCCTCATCTCTCTGTTTGCTGAGAAGTGAACCTTCAGGGCTCTTAACCACATGAAAGTAACTAGAAAAAGTATTTTTTCACTATTACTTTGGTGCTGTAAAATCATTTGCAACAGATTTTTCCAGGAACTTCTCTGTGATTAGAAACTGGTGGAGGTTGAGAACTTGCTGTTGCAGGCCCTGCTCCTCACTCAGGCAGAAATGGGTGCCCAAATTTGCTGCCAGGGAGAATCTGTTGCCCCCCGAGCCTGGAACACCACTGCTCAGGAGGGAGAGTCTGGGACACAGCTCTGCTTTGGAAGCAGAGCTGCCTTCTCCCAGATTCCTGGGAAGGTCAGAATGTTCTGCTATGTGTTCAGCACCTCCAGGAGCACTGTTTTGAGCAAATCCTGCTACATGCTTCGGAGGATTTTTTTGGTTTTTGCAAAGAACCATTTCTTGCTTTGAGCAGGATGGTTTGTTGCTCCCAAGCTTGCCACTGTGTAGTGGAGTATGAACTCAGTCTTCACCCTGCCCTACAAAGGCCAAACAGCAACAGCTGTAGCATCAGCACAGCATTTACATCTACCTGGGGCAGGCCAGTTATCTTAGTTTCTGCCATGTCTATTACTTCCTTCTCTTCCTCTCTCCCATTAACTGAGAGAAGCAGGACCATTGCCTAGCTTCAGGCAAAGCCCTGAGGCAAACCGGTGGAGCCCTCCTTGCACACAAACTATTGAGCTCATGAATTTGGGGAAACTCCTGCCACTAACAGAGCTAGTTTGTTTTGCCACATTCACATAGTAGTTTTGTGGTTTCCCAGTCTGAGAAGAGACTCTTTTTTGTTTTCTTTTTTTGTTTTCTTTTTGGTTGGTTTTTTTTTTTTTTT
>VZRH01003788.1:6542-24380 GCA_013397555.1 Urocynchramus pylzowi | reverse complement strand
TTTTGTTTTTGTTTTGGTTTTTTTTTTCTTTTTGACTCACAGATTAGGGCCGCTAATGGATAGAGGAAGTATTGATGTCGAGGTTTAAACTCTGACAGGAGAGTGATATCTGACAATGATGAGGGCCAATGGGAAGTCTAACAAGGATGAAGCTCCTGCTAAAAAGCAGGAACGGGGTATGTGAGCAGAGAGGATGATATTTGGCATTTACTTGAGGGGGAAGGGCAGTTGGGTCTCAAAGGTGGTAGTGCTGAGCTCAACCATTAATAGCAAACTGGTTGTTTTAACTGGCATATCTGGCTTGAGGAGATCATGCTCATGGTCTGAGCCCTTTTCTTCCACTCTGTAGGGTGGAAGAAGCAGCAGCCTGAGCCTGAACTGCTCTCTTGTCACACCAGAGAGAGCAGTGTGGGGTTACCACCAGAGTTCCCCCAGTGTGTGCTCCTGGCTCTAGCTGGTGTCATTGCAGAGGTGCTTCCCCCACCTTCTCAGTTTGCTGAATTTAAAAGCTCCAGGTTACCTTGCATTCCTCCCTCCTACCCTCTCTTCAGCTTTTTGTTTGCTTGCTGTCTAAAGTCGTGCTTAACCCCTCATTCTGCCCACATGCTCTGTTCACAAGGTTTAATTGCTTTTTGTACTTTCAGGTAACACCCTCCCCTATTTGAAATGCCTGGCTTCTGTGCTTGTTGCAATGATTGTTCTTGCTTTTAAGAAAATAAAGGATTTGCTTTTCATGTAAAAATAGCTTTATTATTTCCATATGCAAGGAGAAATCAGGGCAGGCATGTTTCCAGGTCAGCCTGGAGATGGGGTTGGATAGTGAAACCCGCTGTTCCTAAAATGGGCTGGAGCCCGCAACAGTTCTTGATCTGCTGAGCAAAGCTAAATGGCTTGGAGAGAGGCAGGATCCCTTTTTTGGGTGCACATGCATCATGCTGGTATTCTTCTGCTATGGAGAAGAGTCAAGCATTGCCATAATGAGCATTTTACTCTGTTAAGTGCTTGTGTTTGTTTTACAGTTTTCTCATAATCAGGTTCTTTTGGTAATTGTAGGCATGAGTTTTGCATAAAAGGTTACCAAGGAAAGTTTCTTAGGGCATAGTTCTATACTGCAAGAGTATCTGAGTAGAAGACGTTTGCAGGAGCAGTCTTCTATTGTTCCAAGATTGTGCTCAGTTGGCAACTGTACTTTGGATTTTGGTGTCTATGGTAGTAGCCTTCTTATGAATCTTAATGCCATGTATTTCTAGATTTATATGAATGTGATGTGTATCTTTTTTATCTTTGTATTTTGCTAGGTCGTATTTTTACTTCCTTCAGGCATATTTTAGAGATCTCTTTAAGGCTTTTAAAATTAGTCAGCTTGATTTTTCCTTTAGCTTCACAAGAGTCACTACAGAAGTAAAAAAAAGCTCAGAAGGGGAATTACAGACAGAGTTAAAAATGTTCCTTCAGAACAGAAAAGCAGATTTAACATGAATTAAAAACTCAGCTCTGTTTCAGAGTTGCAAAAGCTCTTTTATTCACCAGAGAACTGTTAAAGCTAGTAATTTTTGGCATAGTGTCGGTCAGGGAAGCGTGACAAAGTGCAGTGGAATGCACTGAGCTGTGATCCAGCTTGTAGTGTTATATGACTTTTAGTGTATGGAACATTGCAGGAAGTGCTGCAGGGGGATGGGAAGGCCTTTTAATTTCATCTACTACTGGGTAACAGTGTCCTCCTTCCTCAGACCCCACCTGCAACAGAAGGGGGTCCACCTTGGTTGCTTGGCTCAGGAGACAAAAAGTGAACTTTTTGCCTGCACAATCTGCTTGGAACCTGTCTGTTGTCTGAGCACCTCTGTGCAGAATGCAGTGAGATAGAAAGTGTTGTGAAAGTAGTGTGAAAGAAGGGCAGTGTGTTTGGGACTTCAGACCCACTATGCATGTAGGCTGGGATCATATCCCCAGCCCCACCAGGCTAGAATATGAAGATTCTTGAGCTGAATTTCTGCCCTCGCTGGAATCAGCTGTAAGATTCCTAGTGATTTCATCGGGCTAGAGTTTTGCTGCCTATTTTGAGCAATAAAAGAGTCCTCCTGTTTCACCAGTGCACACACATGCTAAGTCCATTTACTTAGACTTAGGGTTTGGCACAGATTTTGGTCTTAAATGAAGTATGTTCAAATCTCTTTAATATTGGTAGCTTGGATTTCAGATTACATGGATGACTGAATAACCAGTTATAATAACCAGCCAAGATATTCCTGTAACTTGTAGCATACCTGGTATTTTCCCTCTTTCTTTTCTAAATTATGCTGTCAGTGTTCACAGAATTTTCCAAGCATTTGTAATGACATTATAAAAAAAAAGATATACCTTTCCTAGCAGAACAAAACCTTTGGTTTATGACCTGCATGTTGGAAACTGATAAAACCTCAGTGTGATATGGATGGTATTACCAGTGTAAATGGCTAACAAGTGTTTTACTATTCACTTTTTGGATTTCACATTTGCATTGCAGTGATAAGCAAATAAAAAGCCACCATTTCACCCTGACATTGGAGTAAAGCTGTTTGGTGCAACATCCTTGTAAAAAATTAGGTCTCTACCCAGAAGACATTACAAGCTGGATTGATTTTTTCTGGAGTAGAGATGTAAGAAGACTGCAATGCAGAAAAGATGAAAGGAGAATGATGTTCAGTGGTTTTATTGTTTGCATAGAGATCTCTGTTGTTCTTACTGTCTGCTTATTTAACATTCTACAAGAGGACACCTTGAAGTTGTACTGAAAAAATGGCTTAATGTGCAGACAGGAGTAAATGAGTAGTCTGGTGGGATGGCCCAGTCCATACACTTCAGGTTGGAAAGAATGCAAAGTCACTTGGCAGAGAGATTGCTTCGATGGGAGCATTGCAATACTTACTGAAAGCTCATTTGGCTTTTAGCACATAGATCCTATTTAAAATTTCGATTGTCAGATTATTACAGTTTAGGGTACTTCTACTCTAGTTTCCTGGCTCTAAACTTTTGCAGATAAAAGCTGCAAGTTGAAGACTGACTATTAAAATTGATATACAAGAATCATTATAGTCACTCAAGTAATGGGCTACATATGGAACTGCAATGGCTGTATTACTGTTTTCTTTTGCAAGGCAGTACTTTGGATAGTTCCAACAACCTCAGCTATTGCATGTTCTGAAACATAAATCCTATACATTTCATTTGTGGGAAAACATTCCTGAATTCAGGTTTTCATACACAGTTTTGTATGTCTGTATGTATATATATATATATATGTATGCAAGTACTTCTAAGCCTGCCTGTCGTTGGCTTCTTGTTAGTCTCTGAAGGTGGTGGCAGACACTGGAGAGCTTGATTAAAAGTAATTAACCATGCCAACAATTTTAAATGCTGATGAATGCCTTGGAGAAGAGGAATAGACAGTTACAATGCCTGTTACAGGAAGCAGATGTTGTCCTTGGAAGCACTGCTTAAACACTGCTGTTCAGGAGTCACTGCATCTGTGATTCTGCATCTCACAGCACTGTCCAAGGCAGTGTGCACACAGCTGGAAGCCCAAGTAAGTGGAAGTGAGGAAAGACTATTTCTCTGGAACTGTAGAAACTACCCCAAGATGACCTCTCAGTGCAGAGTGAACCTGATCATCAAAATACAGGGGCCCATCTCCACGTATCATCACCATGGAGGCTTAGCTTTGTTTTGTGCTTGGCATGCTTGAAGAATACAAACACAGATCTTCCCATGAACCTGCTGTTGGTCTGAGGCAGGGACATATTTAACAGTACTTGGCAACATGCTTGCAGATTAGCAATCAGCAGGAGGACTGTCTCCACCCAGTTCTCTTAGGGCAAGTTTAGGAAGTTGATTGCCTAACCAGGCATACGTCCTTACCTTTGGCAGCTTTGTCGAACAGGTGCGGAGAAACTTGAAGTGAAAATTCTTTTCACTTCATGCAGAAATCAAGAAATTCACCTGTGCACTACTGCACATTGTTGAGTCTTAGTTTCTGGAACTCTGTCTTATGAATCCTCCCTCCCATGCCATGTAGTGTTGTGCTTGTTACCGCTAGTGTTACCCCATTAAAGCATGGGCCAGTTTTCATTCTGCTGCTGAAATACTCAAGAAGAATATTGCTCAGTGTGGTTTTGCTGTAGACCTCAATTTTAAGAATATGTTTCCTCAAGAAAGGAAAGTGATCACTTGTCTCTTGTTTCTTAATGTTTTGCACCCTTAAAGATTCTAGAAGAAACAGTGCTGTCTTTAAATAGTATTCGTGCAACTGAGCATGAGCTGTAATAATAATAATGATAAGAATTACAGAACCACAGAATGGGTCAGGTTGGATGGGCCCTCAGTGAGTTATCTGGTTCAACTTCCCTGCTCAAGCAGGGCCATCCTAGAGCATGTGGCACAGGATTGTGTCCAGACAGTCCTTGAATATCTCCAGTGAGGGAGGCTCCACAACTTCTCTGGGCAGTCTGTCGCAGTGCTTGGTCACTGCACAGTAAAGTAGTTCCTCCTTATGTGCAAGTGGAACTTCTATGCATCAGTTTCTGCCTGTTTCCTGTTGTCCTATTGCTTGGCACCACTGAGAAGAGCTTGGATCCATCCTTTTGACACCCTCCCTTTATACATTTGTATACGTTGTTGAGGTCCCCTCTGTTTTCTCTTCTCAAGGCCAAACAGCCCAGCTCCCTCAGTCTCTACTCAGGAGAAATGCTTCAGTACCTTAATCATCTTTGTATGGTACCTCTGCCTGACCCCCTCCAGGAGCTCTGTGTGTCTCTTGTACCAAGGAGCCCAGAACTGGACACAGCACTCCAGATGTGCCTCACCAGGGCACAGTAGAGGGGCAGGATCTCCTCCCTCGACCTGCTGGCACTGCTCTTCCTAAAGCATCCCAGGATCCCACTGGCCTTCTTGGCCACAAGGACACTGCTGGCTCATGGACAGCTTGTTGTCCACCAGGACCCCCAGGTCCTTCTCCACAGAGCTGCTTTCCAGCAGGTCACCCCCAGCCTGTGCTGGTGCCTGGGGTTATTCCTCCCCGGGTGCAGAACTCTGTGTTTACCTTTGTTGAATTCCAGACAGTTCCTCTCTGCCCATCTCTCCAACCTGTTGAGGTCCTTTTGAAGTGTTGCACAGACCTCTGGGGTACTGGCCACTCCTCCGGCTTTGTGTCATCAGTGAACATTTATCAAAATGATACTGGGCCAAGTATTGAACTTAATAGTAATAATGAGGCGTGAAAAACAATTGGCAGTTCTCCTATCAATTATTATATAGGTTAAAAGCACTGGAAAATAAGAGTCTCCTAGAAATTTGACTGAAGGCTTGAAGGAGAGAGGTGAGGAATACTGATCCCCTGCCAACATTACTGGGAACTACTAAGAAAATGTGTAACCACTAAGTGACTTATTCAAGAGAGGGTATCTGTTTGAACCTTCTCAAACTCCCTCCTCAGACTTCAGTTGTGAAGGAAGGATGAGTAGAATTATGTCCTCTGCTCTGCTTTCCTCCCTCTTCTTTGTTTCAATTTAATCAGGTTCAGACTTCTCCAGAGTTCAAAATACTGTATTTTCATAAGAAATATAGTTGTTGTGGAATAGGTCCAATATATTCTAGTGTGTTAGAGGGTTTTTATTGGCTTGATACAGTGAGATTTTTTTTTTCCTTCTTCTGTGGTTTAAAATTACTCGTCTAACATGTTGATTTATAGCCTGTCATGTAAGACTGTTTCCCCTTGGCTATATCTTTTTAAATGATCAAATGTATTTTTGAAAAATGTCCTAGTTTTGCCTTGAAATATTAGGTGATAACTGCACAAGTAAGGGAGGGATCAGCTTGTTAAACTTAGTAGGATACCAACATACAAAATACTGCACTTAAAATCTTTCTTAATGCAGCACAGAGGCCAAAAAAAAAAAAAACAAAAAAAACCAAAACAAAACAAAAAAACCAAAAAAAACCAAAAAACAAAAAACACCCAAAACCCACCAACCTTATGATCTGAGATATCACAAGCATAGTCCTTTTACCTGGGAAGTTTGTAGGCTGGTGTGAAGGAAGTAGAGGAGACTCCTGGGCTGGAGCTCCAGGAGAGCAGCTTTTGTTGTTGCTGCCAGAGCCGCCCGTCTTTCCTTTTCTTTCTCCCCACTTCGTTCTTGCAAGCTGTGCCAGCACAGTGCTTGTGGAGCTGAGCAATGATTTATCAGAGAAGTTATAAAAATAACTTTTTGGGGATGATGGAGGGACATGAGTACAATTGAGGGGTATGACAGGGGGAAGGCACAGAAAGTAGTAGAGAAGTTGAGAGTGGTGGCAGCTGCTTTGGCTGTCAACCATCATCAGAGGAAATGCCGGGAGAAAGCTCAGCCTTGCACTCACATGCTCTCCTCCTTCCAGCTGTGCTCCAGGGAGGGCCATCTGCTCGAGGCTGTGTTATCATACTTCTCTCACCGAGGTCTTACTGCCCCAGCTGAGCTGCTGCTGAGTTAACTCTAGCTGTCTTGGGGCAAAATGCTTCAACAGCTGAACCACAGGTCTGTGCTAACCCAGCTGGCTCTGGTGGCAAGTGTGGTCAGGCAAGAGGGAAGCAGGCAATACCTCCAGCACAGGGAAAAGTGACAGGCAGCCAGGGACAAGACAGAAATAGTTTTCTGCCAGCACACTTGCAGCTGGAACAGGTATGTGAACAGTAAGTTATGAATGCTAAAAGTAGTGATGTGGTTGTTTTCTACATTGCTGTGCTGATTTCATTGATAGCTCGTGTCAGGTTTCTGAGAAAGGGAATGGCATTGAGGAGAATCTTCCCAGAGGATTAATTTTCTTACAACAACCTAAAATACATCTCACAGCTTCTGCATGTAAATGGAGCAGAGGGAGAAAGATGCTTCTTCAGGACTGTGTGTCTTGACTATTAAAGTGTGCCACTTGGCTGGTAGCCATCAGAAGTAACATTGAGGTGAACTGGGTAAAGATACTGTTAAGGAAAAAGAAACAATTTTAAAAAGGACAATTTCAGAGTTAATACAAAAACCTAGAAAGAAATAGTTTCATACTTTCATGCGTACTTTTGATAATAATTGCACAATAAAAGCAAAGCTGGATGACTTAGTTGTCTCAGTTCTTTTCAGTTCTGTTCAACACTATCTAATATTTATCCCCTACTCTTCTGTGTTGAACTGGACTTGGGTTCCTGCCTACAGTGTTCCTCTAGGACACTAATTAAAGCATGTGTTACTAACTGGTTTCAATTTATTTTTCATTTATTTATCCATTTGTTTACTTCTTTCTACACTCCTCTATTCTCATGGAGCATGGTAAAGGAGCAGTGGAGTGAAGCATTATCACCGAGCAGAAGTAGTCTTTTCTTCATGCTTCTCATCAGTTTTGGGTACCTCAATGGGCATTTCTCCCTCCCCCCCACAGTTGCTTCCAGTCTGAAGAAGATGCAGCTGCTCTCTTGGGGGAATTGTTTACCTCTCTGTGGAATCTTGTCCTGGTCAGCTATGTGCTAAGAATGTGAATAATTTTGCTGCGGCTGCTTTACATGTGAAAAGCTGGACTTTAAGATATTTTATCTGGCTGAAGGGTTTTTTTTTCTTTCTCTTTTTCTTTTTTTGCCTCTAGCATTGGTAGATTTGAGGGTTTTGTCTTGCAACTGCAGAAAGCAGTGGTAACTTTGAGTGGTATAAAGCGTTTAGTACAAAGAGATTTTTTTTTTAGCCTTGAAAATCATTAAATGCCTGTCAGTGCTGTTTAGCAATTCTTACTTTTGGAGCTGTAGTTATATATATGTATTTTATAAAATCAATGAAACTAAGTCAAGAGCTGCATGGAGATTTCTGGAAAATGTCTAATGAGATCTCTAGTGCTGCAGCATATATTGCATTTCTGGATTGAGCATATTGATTTTAAAATGTTAAAAGCTGAATGAATGCCTTTTTATGTTTTTGAATGAGAATTTGGGGGAAAAAAAGAAATATAGCATTACAGTTAATACATAAAAATCAAAATGCCAAGAAAATGTTTAAAAATAGTTTTTTATGTAAAAGTTTTGCCTCTTCCTACTCTGAACAATAAATATGGCAAGTTGCCTTGCACAGCACTTGCATTCTGTGTGTGTCTAAGTGTCTTTAGAGAAAAATATTGGGAATCCTATCTCAAGATAAAACCCAGATGTTTCTTCAGTCACGTGAGGTGTGCTGTGTTGCACTGGGAGGCTGAGAGAGAAAGTAGCCTTCATTTGTCTCACAGTAGAGCTGTATTTCTCAGATATATTCTTTGTTTTAGACTCTGCATTTCTGCTTGATGTCTGTTGGGGTCCCATTGTGGTACAAATCCTCAAAGGAGAGAACAATTCACTGGTAATGCATTCCAACCAGATATCCTGGAGGTTTTGTAAGTTCTTTTAGAGTACTCCCCGAAGAAAAATTAGGGGAGTCAAACTCTTGTAAACTTTTAAAGGCCATATCAGGAATACTCTGGAACCTTGTTTGAAAAATTGTTAGTACTTGACCTTGAATATGAACGGGCAGCTTAATTTTGCTGTCTTCACTTGAATTTTCCTTGCCTTGGAGGCTTTAAAACAATGCTTCAGAGTTCTAATGGTTTAAAACTGAACAAACCATCTACAAGAAAAAGCGGGTAGAGGAATATCACTCTTTAAATGTTAAAATCTTTTGAAGTAAAAGAAAATTTGTAATGCCTTAAGTAGGTAACACTCAGTAAAAATGACAAAGGTACTATTATCAGGAATAGGTACAAAATTCAGTTTGTGGAATTGAATGTGGAGAAATGCAATGATCATTACTAATGCATTGCAAATTTGTAGCACCATGTAACTTCATGGGTAACAGCTGTCTCTGGCAGCACAAAAAAAACCTCTTCCAGTCTTTGACACAATTCTTTTCCATGCTTTGGGGCTTTATTCCTGGACAGCAAGCTTCACAACTCATCTTGCTGAGTCTAAATATCCTGTTTACAAGTTCCTCATATCCAAATTGTCTAAGAAATAATTTGTAAAGTCTGTGAATGTCTGTGAAAATCCTGTTTTCTACATAACTCAATATATATGTATCTTTTTAGTAGAAGGAAGAGCAATAGGAAGCCCTCATCTTGGTGTCTGTGGCCACTGAAAAGAAATGCTTTGATACATGAATAGCATTATTGTAAATGTAATGCCAGCCAAATGCATTTTTTGCTAATGTGTAAGCAATAAAATTAGCAAACACATCACTTGCTGCTAATGAAGAGGAATAAGCTCATCATGAAACCTTCATTGAGCTGCTATTCTATCCAGCTTGATTTACAGAGAAGAGGAGAGAGAAGAGAGATACATGTGCTAGCAGGAAGGGGTCATGCTATCATTCTCACAGCTCAGGATGTGAAAAGAAGGTCTAGAGGAGGGCATGAATGGCCTGCTGATCTTGCAGCAAATATGCCCTGGTTGCTAATAAGTGTAAATAGTAGTACCACAAAATATCCCACCTGAGAGAAAGACCATGAGAGAACCCAATTCTAAGAGTAGACTTGAATGACAGCTGGCTTTTGCACAGCAAGGTGCTGCTTTTGCAGGAATTTGCTATCTTGCTATCTATGCCTGGTGCATGGCATCAGGAATAGGTGGGGTTTTGGTTTTTATCTTTTTAAGATTGCACACCTTGGGTATAGGGACCCTCATTTGGACTCCCAGAGTGCAGAGTCAGAGGTTCATTTCTTATTCATGGCCATATTTCATACATGAGGATCCTGGCACACAGCTGGCAGTGAAGCTGTCCTGGAGCACATTTCTGGAAACAGCAGTGTTGTTCTGTTGTTCAGTAAACTCCTGAAGGCAGCTTGCTTTGATTTTTTTTTTTATTCCAGGAACTTGTATAGGTTCTTTGCTGGGTGCTGCAGTGTTATTAATATCCTCAAATTAATACTTACATTGGTATTAATATCAGCACTGTTGGCTGAATTTGTGTGTTTCATTAGTCTGAGTCAGACAAGGGCAGAAGTGGAGGAATTAGTCTGGCTGAAGTCTGCGCATTCTCTTGGGTGGGAAAACTTTCTGATTGCATTGGTGGCATGCACAGCACCTTTCCTGCTCTGCTAATTACTTCAATGTGCTTTATGAAGAAGTGATAATAAAATACTTCCTGTGGTGATAATAAAATACTTCCTATGTGTGTTACTGGTCTTGTCTTTTCAAGCTGAATTCTGTCTTTAAATTGAGGTTTTGGATTCATTGTTGCTTTCTGGGTGTAAATCATGCCAGTCCAGAGGAAAGTTTCAAACCAAATGGTGACTGGGTTTTTTAACCAAGAATTTGAAGATTCTTGCCCTGTGCATACCTTCCTCCTAGTTATAAAGGCTGTTACACCTGATATTGTCTGCTATTAGTTTTTGGCAAACTCTGCTGCTCAGTGCTGCTGCTGAAAGGGTTGTTTGCTTCTCTTTACATCAGCTCAACTGCTTTACTGCTGGATAAAGAAAGTAGAAAACAGGGAGATGGGAGGTGTGGCATTCAACACTTCAGTAACACAAATTAAAATCCAGAGTCTTATTAAAGTACTCTCCACTGGCTGGGACTTCTGTGCCATGTAGAAAGGATTTGCTTTGGAATACCAGATAGATGACTCTTGTTCTTTGAGTTAGAGTTGCAAGCCTCAGAGTCTGCCCAGTGTTTGGCTTGGTATGAAAAGGGGATGATGAGTGCAATCACACCCGTAGTTATTAAAAAACATGAACAGGAACCTGGAAGGGGCTTTCAGTGAGCATTGCAGGAGATGATAGTGGTGCATGGCTTGAGACAACTCGTGAGCTTATACTTGAATTTGTTTACTAATTGCCTTCTGTTTCCTTTTCCCCAGTGTTCAAAAGCCGTTACCTTACCTTTGCAATACTAAAGATGTGGATGAATAGTGCTGTGCCTTGCCTTGTGGGATCAGGAGGAGCTCTTAAGCCACACTGGTTAATGCTAGGCATGTGGCTGAAGCACTGTGTGATGGATTACAGGTCTCTACAGTGGCTGCCAGACAGAAGTCAACTGGAGCCCAGGCTGAAACTGCTACAGACTGTGTCCCAAGGGTGGGAAGTTGCCTGTTTCTGTAACCAAAGTGAGAGGATTTCAGGGAAGTAAAATAGGATCTTTGGAAAGGGGTAACACATAAAATTCAAAATGCCAAGAAAATGTTTGAAACTAGTATTTTATGTAAAGGTTTTGCCTCTTCCTACTCTGAACAATAAATACGGCGAGTTGCCGTATGTTATGCCGGTTATGTACACAGTTGCACGTGTGTGCATGTGCATTCACTCACACATGAAGTAAGCAAAGCTCCTCCATGCTGCTCTGTAATGTAAACCTGCCAGTGCAGTAATTTGTAAATGCTACTTATAACATGATTTAACTCACTATAAGGTTTCTGAATTAGCCATTATAGTGCTCCTGCTCCAGTGCTAAGGAAGGGTTAGGAGAGATTTGTCCAGCTTTGTTTGTTGATGGACCCGATATGGGTCATTTGGTTAGACTTGAACTCTAAATAGTTTAAATAGCTCTCCAATGAGCATACCTAAAGAGTAATGAGGAGCAGTTACGGCTGTGTATACAATTGTTTGTTCTGTTTTAAATTAGAAATCCACTTCAAAATAGGATTCTTCTCTTGTGTCTGTGTAGAGCTCAGCACAGTGCAGAAGGCTTTGGGGTGCCATCACAGTAGAAAGGATTTTGTGCATTTAGGGGATAATTTGAGCACTGCAGATATACACTTTTTTTTTTTCCCTCCTTTATTCTATCATTAATGTAAACCTGACCCCTGTGAATTTTGGAATATTGATAGTTCTCAAGCACTACACGTGTTCAAAATGGAATGCTGTGTGCTCGCTCCTTACAACTCTCTACTGATGTGGGATCTGAAGCAGTGTGTTTTCCAGTAGGGGAATTTTCTGTACTCTGGGAACTACTACTATTGCCTACTACTGTTGGCCAAGTATGATTGTTAAATCAGGAGTGTGTGCTCTTTGAAAAGCTGGGGGAGCAAGCAGGTGCCTTCAGAAAAGGGCATTAGAGCCTTTGACGTAGGCAGCAAATCACGGATCTTGGATGTTTACAGTATCACTCCCTTCACCAAGTATCTGGGGAAACAAGGCTTGTGCCATCAGCACAAATGTGCTTTTTCCAAGGCTGGTGTGGACAGGGAGAACAGTCTTTTTGTCACTGTTCCTCAGGTCTATCTATTAAGTTGCCTCAATGATAAAGCTCTCTGCACCCTGCTCCCCTTCCTCTCATGTCTGTGTCCAGGCTGGAAGAGAGCAGCTCAGGTCTGTTTTATTTCCCAGACTACTTGAAAGAAAGGAAGAAAAGTGGTATTCATGGTGGCTCTTAGTTATTTTCACTCACTCTATTATTGTTCTTAATGTTGTGGTCTGTCTTTCCTTGCCTGTTTGTTCTTACATGGCACTTGAGCTTTTTGCAGAGTGCAGCCTTGTTGCCTGGAGCAGGACCTCTTCCAGCTTCCTTCAGCCTCCCCCTTTCCAAATCTTTTCCAGAGTGCCTGATGTGCTTCCATCAATGGTACAATAAATGTATATGCAAATATAATTAAATTACTTGTTTTATCTGACTGGTGACACAAAAAAGAGTCTTCTTTATTTTTATGTATTGCTTTTAGTGGGCTCACTTGAAATTAGATTATTTTAAAGGAAATAATCTACACAGATGTGCAGACATTATGTAATACCTGTATGTGTGTCAGTACATACACACACTCTCTGGGACATCAACAGGAGTTGTTTGATGAAATTTTCTGATTGGATTTGAAAATGGACATAGCAGGGCACGTGTTTTCTCCTTAAACAGATTGCATCTCTTGAATAGTTCATCAGAGCTTCTTGAAGTGTTTACATATGGGCTCTTTGTCTGGAGATGCCTTGTTATAAATACTTCCTTCATTTTACAGGCATTTGTTTGGAAATATGTTGAGCAGCCGTGCTTGGTTTATTTCCAAATGTCTTAACTTTGGGACTGTGGATTGGCTTATAGCCTGAAGTTCATATCTCTCCTTTTCAGGGGAAGAGCCATATTTGAACAACTCATGGAACACAAGGACTGTAGTGCAAAATGGGAGGTGTCCCCCGTGAACCACCCATGGCCAAACACAGTGTGTCTTGCAGTGAGCTGTGGTGGGGGAATGGGATATACAGACTTAGTTAAAAGAACAAACAAATACCAGGAAAGAAAATTAAAAGCAGTTCTATGCTGCTAGGTAGTATAAGATGCATAGTGTTAAAAAGTATTTTGATGTAACTGGTACCTTTTGAGGCATCTGACAAGAAGTTATGTCATATTTACGGTTGCTGTTCTCAACTCTGTTTTTTTTTTTCTCTTATCCTTTATAGGAGGGTGAAGGTGTTATGATAGCTGTTCTTTATAAGTACCCTGCTGCTAAATCTATATAGCACTTTTTTCTCATCTTGGAAGAACTTAAATAGCTTTGATTAGTCATCAACTTAAGGAGAAGCAGCTGGGAAAAAAACAGTTGAAAAGTCTTTTCTGTGATACTTGTGAGAGAATTTTGTATTCACTCTAGGGTTAATAAAATACAAAAACTAAAGTGATAGATTTCAAATATTGGTATCACTTGTCTGGTTCATTTGTTTGATTTTTTTGATCCAGAGTTGTTTTAAATCCTACAAGATATTAGAAACACTTTGATTGCCAAAAGAAGAGGTTTGTAAGTGAAAAAAGTAACCAGATATCTAGTTACTTTTGTTTTATTTTGTCTGATTCTTTCCACAGCAATAGCAAATAGAGCTATGGAGGGAATATAGTTGGCCATCAGGAAGAATTTATTCACTGAAAGGGTGATTAAGCATTGGAGTGGACTGCCCAGGGAGGTGGTGGAGTCACCATCCCTGGGTCTAGTTGACATGGCGATGTTCAAAAGTTGGACTCGATGGAGTTAGGAGATCTTTTGCACCTGTAGTGATTTTGTGGAATGTATCATACTCTGTGGCTTTGAGGATTAAGGTAATTTATTTCAGAGTTGGTTGTGGTGGTCATGATACAAGGGTTTCTGTGCTGGGACCCAGTAGAATTGACACTTCAACCCTTCACCTTCTTTTTGCCTAGTACTCCAAGTTGCATATTTTAGCCTGGATTTAATTACCTTACTTTAATAGTAAGTTATCCTGCTGCCATAAACACAACAATAACAGGACCCCATTGTACTGGATGCTGTACAAACAGAGTAGTAAATATACCAATCTTCTGTGGGTGACTGGCTAAACAAAGACTAAAAGTGTTGGAAGGCAAACAGAATGAGCAGTGGCATAGCAATGACTGTCACATTAGATTTATTATTTGTTTTTCTTCTGATAGGGCATTTACCAGAGCACTGTATCATTTACAAAATCCTTCCTCTGTCTTTTGTACATACTCTCTTTGTTAATTCTGCAAATATCCCTTGAAAATGTATATTAAAACTGTCTGGTAAAGTTATTCCTTGCCTGCAATTCCCCATTCCTAATTTACAGTCATGTATTTTTTTCCTATGTTGATGTGAATTAATTTACTGAGTCTTACATTTTGTCATGTGTCTATATTCTTTTTCTGTCTGCCCAGTTTTATGTACTACAGAGTGTCTCCTCTGCATACTTTAACCCCTGGTAAGCCTGGTATGAGGGAAAAAAAAAGAAGGAAGGAAGCACTCTGACAATGTGAAGTGGGAATGCATAGTCAGTGCAAAGCAGAGCTAAAGCATCCAGCCAAAAGAATGGATGACCTTCAGAGCTGGAGTGCAAGCAGAATTAAAAATAATTCAGGAGCACAAAAGGTAGAAATGCTGTAAGCAAGGGCTAAAAGCCAGGATTAAAGCCCCAAGTGACTTTCCCACAAGGATGACTTTTCCACCACTGTTGGCACGTCAGAAGTGTGTGCACCTCTTATCAAAATCGTGTCCCTGTCTGATCTTTCTTGATACAGAGATGGGCTACTACACCAGTAAAGGGAACTAAATTCCCATGTAACAGAAGAAAACAAAATTCAGCCCTGGAGGCCAAGCTGTGAGAATCCCTTAGGATGAAAGGGGCTCGCTGTGTAGGTAACAGCAGAATTGCTGTGAAAAGATAATCAAAACTAAAATCAGAAGCAATAAACTGACCCTGCATAATTTAGGCTGGGAGGGAGGTTTATTACTGCCTAAGCAGGATAGTTTTGGAGGAGTTTGTAACAGGAGCAGTGGGGGCAGAAAACAGCCTTAACTAATCATGGGGCAGATGTGCACTCGTTTCTGAATGGAACGCATGGATTCAGAATGGACTAGATGATGCTGCAGCACTCAGTAGGTTTCTGCCTCTGCTGATTTCCTCCTGCTTTTCTGATGCACTAAAACTGAAAAGCACCAATGATACTCAGGATAATATCTTAATTATGTAGCTAGAATATTTTAATCAGGGTTATGGTAGGCATGGGAATTTATGTGCAAAATTTAGCCCCTGATGTTAGCAACCTGAAAACAGGCAAAACAAAAGTAGAGTACGAAATTGGATGAAGTGTCCAACTAGAGAATAATTACAGAGAGAGAATATTGCAAAATAGGTTTCTCTGTTCTGTAGGGCTGCAGCAGTTCTGGTAGAGTACATTGTACACATTGTTTCCTGAACTGCTTGGGTTTTGCGTGTTTAAAATCATGAATGAAAAATCCTACAATGGGGGGCTATCACAGAAAGGCTTGTAATCAATGCTGGATCATCTATTTTGGCATGAGCTTTATTTTTTTCCCTTCTGCAGGGAACCTGTATCTGTTTCCTGCATCTGTCACCCATCCTTCTTGGTGAATGGAAAGCAAGTAATTAATTTTTGTTGTTGTTAGCAATTAATTACCCTTGCCAAATTTTGGAGGACCTATTGTCTCCTTCAGACACAATGTTCTTGGGAAAAAGTCTTACTTATTGTAACCTCTTGTGCAATCTTCACTTGGATGATAAACACATCTTGGCAACAAGGAGCTTTCTGAATGAAAAATGTTGCTGGACAACCCTGTAGTACTGCAAGAACGCAAACCTTTGCCAATGCTGGTGGAGTGCAGCCAGGCAGGAGGGTAAAATGGGGAAAGCCTTTCACACTGCCTGCAGAGCACAGAGTGAGATGAAGTCTTTATGTGCACACATCCAAATATCTGTTTACCATCAAACAAGGATTTCTCCTATTGAGCTTCTGAGCTCAAAGGTGGCCTTCCTTCTAGCAAAATCTTGAAATCTGTTGGAAGGGTACCATCTACCAGTGCAAGACTGGGGAAATAACAGAGAGCATGTGGACCCTGCAGAAGTCAGGTTTAGGTAGCTCACTGTAGGAATTAGCTGGGAAACTCCACCCTCCTGGTTTTTCATTTGAGTCCACAAATTTGGGATACTGCAGTTTCCTCAGTCTGTTTTGTGGTTCATGGCCTGACTTTGGTTTTCCATTAGATCTGTCCAGAACCATAGCTGACCAGTGAAACCTCATTTTAATATTGCAGCTGTTAAATTAATTACAGTTTTGTTAGAGTTAATTGTAAATGCGCATTTTTCCCACTGTAGCTCTTCACCTTTACTTTTTCTGGTTGATTTTTTTCATCAGTAGTTAGTGATGTCTGGAAGTAAAAAGGTGCATTAAAGCCCTGCACAGAGAGATATTTGAATCCTCCAAAGGGAATGCAGAGAATGGGTTGGGGCTGGGAGCTCCCTGTTCTCTTGTGGTTTGTGTGCACACTGCCAGTGGCTGGTGTTTCTCCGTGGGCCTGGAGCTGCTGTGGGGCAGCAGAGCTCAGCCAGCAGCCGAGTTTCTCAAGCTGTCCTGCGGCTCACAGCGCTTGGCCTCGTGAAAAGGAAACAATCTGAAGCAGAGGGCCCGATGCAGTGTACCTTGCAGTTAATGGAAATCTTTGTTGACCTCCGTGGAAGCTGGATTTGATCCTGTGCCTACTTGAGTGTTTTGGAGTTGGCTGCAGCTCCAAGTGGCTTTTTTTCCCCTGGCTCATTTCTGGTTTCCTTTTTTTTCCCTTCTCTTTCTGAAGTGTACTTACCTTCGAGTGGTGTAAAATCAAGACAGCTCCATCCGTGTCACTGTAGCTGGGCACTTTTATCCTGGCCCAGTGTCCGTCCTCGTTTCCTCAGCCCTTCTGCTGTCTGCGTATTGATTTGCAAGATTTTGGCATCGATTTCCCCCCTTTTTGAGCCATTCTGCTGCTTCTCACAAACACCCTCCATCTCACTTAAGCCTCTGCTCTCCAACGAGTGTAATTGTTTAATCCATTTTCTGCCCTTCTTCCTCAACTTCAAAACAGTCCTTATATTGATTTCTGGCAAATGCAGCCTACGCCCCAGTCCCAGCTGCCAGCAGGGAGCCAACTTCCCCTTCAGCAGGCTCCTGGAGGCCAGCCCTTTGCTGCCTCGTGCCAGCCGTGCTCCCTTGCTCGGCAGAGCTCATCCCTGTGTTGCACATAGAAAGGAGAAGGCCACCGTGCCTCAGGAGCCAGCAGCCACCTCGGCTAGAGCACACTCTCTGTGGTCCTCAGTAGCATGTCTTCTGTCCCTAAGGAAAAGGTGCTGCAAGTAATGGAGCTCTTTTCAGGTGACTGCCAGAGAGGAGAGAGCTGTGGGCATGGACAGTGGCAAAAGGAAGAATGATGCAGAGGAGGACAAATGCCAGCTGCAACACTGCTGGGGCTTCTTGTTGCCCTTCACTCTCCTTGAGTATCACATGGCCCCAGAGGGATTTGTCTCCTTGGCGGAGAATTGTGATTATCTGTGGTCTGCCTCTGAGGAAAACCTTTGTCCTTTTTTTCCTTTTGCATGTGGATTTTTGGTGGT
>VZRH01003785.1:401050-496578 GCA_013397555.1 Urocynchramus pylzowi | reverse complement strand
AAAAAAAAAAAGGTAGAAAAAAAATTACATACTAGGTTCTGTATATACATACAATTGTAAAATCCGTTTGTGGCCATACCAAACAAATCTATTTGAAAAATGTATTCCCAACTTCAACATTCATGTAGCAGACAAACCATAAATCACCTACAGAGATGCAAACAAAATGTGAGCAAATCAGAAAGAATATGAACCAGACTTTTGAATAGAAGAGCTTACACTGGATTTCTTAATATTGATTTTATAGTTCTATCTATTCCTTTCTTTTAATCTCTCTCAGCTAATCGCTTTTAAAGTACATTGTCCTCTTCCAAATCACACCTGTCTTTTGATCATCTATTGTTTTTTTAATCAAGCAGAAAATAAAGATAGGCAAGTTCTACTGCTCTTTCATATGTAATGTTACTTGGGTGTATTTCACAGACAAAACCACTTCCAAGTCACATTTTCATATATAATAATTAATATAAATGAATGTCTTATTTGAATTGCAAAGTACATTTACATTAAACCCTACTTAGAGTTTCAGCTCCCTGCGAGTAACCCAGGATCCACACCCACACGAAGGGTCCAGATTAATCTTCCATCAGCTATAATTGAAATTAATGTGTGCGTATGTGTGTGAGAGTGAAACAACGTGAAGTTGTAGAATTATTTTATCAAGATAGTCCAAAGCTGTAACACCTATTGGGAAGTCTAAGGTGCACCTCACAAAAAAAATCAGGTACCCAGTTTTAGGCCTATGTGTTTCCAAAGATTCAGCCAGTAGCATGAAATTCCTGAGAGAAGGTCTACTTCAGTTTACAAATATTTTGAAGAGGGCTGGATAGGCTATAGAGAAGGAATACAAGATGAAAAAGATTAAAAATAAGTGAAAATAACACCTTTTACAGGCAAACAGCTAAGGTGTTTGCTAGGAGATTTCATTGGTAAAAGTTACTTTCTACAAAAGAATCTTGGGAAATTCAATAGGTGCAAACCTATTCAGAGCAAGTACTTACTGTGGGGGGATGAAGAAAGGTAACAAAACTGGCTGGATTGGACTCTTTCAAGTGTGAACCAGAAGTAATACCTTCTAACTCATTTTCTGTGTGAAACACTGGGATGCCAGCCTGGAATGTAAATCACTCATGACCAGGGACACGACAGAAAGATGTTACACATTTAAGCTATCATAAATAACTTTTTTAGTTTTGCTACTCAAAAGCCTTCACTTTGGTTCCATTTGAAGGGACAGATATTAGTCCCCAGGTCTAAACTGGAACTATTTTTTTTTGTTCAGTGTAATCTTTCCAAATTTAATTCCTTTTCTTTCAAAATTCTCATTCCTGCTCAATCTTTCCTAATCCCATATTAAACCCAGATTTTTCTATAAATCACAGTTGCCCAGTTACAAGTCTCAGAGCAAGAAAGAACCCCTAGAGACTTCAGAAGTCAAACTGAACTCTCACTTTAAAGTGAAGTTACACACACAAAGACAGCTAAAAATCACCAGCACATTTCTAACGTATCTCATGCAACACTTGAACACCTGTTTCAACCTGGTTGGTCTACAAGCAGTCATCTTGGCATCAAGGGGAAAAAGACAAAGTGCTACGTGTAGGACTTCACTGAACACTTACAATTATCATATTTATTTCACTGTTGAATTCTTCTGTTGCTGAAAGGTTGTCATGCAGCACTATCTCACCATATGGCAACACACTCAAGTCCCAGGGGCACATACTTATAAGACCATAACATGTCAGGCCCCTTGAATAAATTAGAACAATTATGCAAAATAATAATACTGCAATGATGAGATACATTAAAAAATGAAAGTGGTGCTGTTCATGAAATGCTGTGAAAATAAATTCCCCACATCAGTGTGGTCATCATCATCATCAAAATGCAAAGCAACAGAAGTAAAACATCACAGTGCCCTTCAGCAACTGGAGCTTTAAGAACAGAGAAAGAGGTTGTAAGGGAGCAAAGTCTCTTTTACTAATGTTCAGTGAAAGTATAAGAAAATGTTACAGAAAGAGGAAGTAGCTTTAAAAGCAGCTGAACATTTACCCATGCAAACCCTTTACACAGACCATCAATGTTAATTTGAGAGCTTCCACTACATACCTCATATTTTAAAATTATGAAGCATAGTTGTAAAAAATGTACCTCACACAGTCTCAGACTAACTCAGAATTGTGTGATTTCTCAAAAGTTTTCTTACAGATTTATTTGTCCTTGATCAAAAGGCATTAGACAAAAAGGGGGAGAGGAAAGAAAAATCAATACCATCTGGTTTTCCCAGTCATTTCTCTAAAGGCAAAGTCTCAATTCATCCTTCTTTGCTTTTAACCCTCTATCCCCTAAAGTTTCTCCAAGCAGGGGAAAGAAAATTGAATTATGCTCAAGTTACTATATGATAATGAGCAAATGCCTTTTAGATAGTAGAGAGTTAAATATTACTAATCCACTTCTAAACATTTCATCTTTCTACTAGGTGAACTTTTTTTTTTTTTTAAGATTTCAGCAGCAAGTAACACTTTTGTTCTACACCAGAGAAAATAAAACTGGCACAAGAGGCTAGGGGATACTGCAGCACTAGCATGTAGCCAACCTGAGAAATCCCAATACTTGCAAACAGCAGCTGTTTGGGATTAAAAAAAAATATGACATTTTGTAGCATCATCTCTACAACAATCTAACTGAAAAGATGACAGTACTATTCCCAGCAACATTTAGCTCTGGCTCAATTTCAGCATTCTCAGCTGTAAGCTATTTTCATGGATGAAGGCTTGCACACTCACTTTAAAGAACTTAAATCATTCTCACTTGCAAAAGCATCAATAAAAACAATAAATCTGTAAGATGAATGTGAAACTTCCCTAAACCCTGACTAAATGCACTGATGATTCACACCCATGCTCCCCTTCTGAAACATAAAATGGTTCATTATAGCAGAATTTACCAGAAATGCAAGTATTTTATTAAGTATTACTATCACTTGCTCCCACATGTGAGGAAAAAAGCAAACTCACTTGAATACATGCTATTAGGTAACAAATGTTTGAATAAATTGGGTATTAAGGGTACAAGTAATAACAGTAAACACCTGAAGCTCTCAGGCAGTTGAATATGAAAAGCTTTGAGAAAGAAGTTTCTAGCGTACATTTGTACTAAAGCCCACTCCACAACTCTTGAACAGATGTCAAGATCTCAGAGAAGTCTTTGTAAGTACATAAGGTGAGCTTCTAAATAGCAAGGAACAAGAGTAGCTAGAAGTGGAGAATTAAGTCCCCACAAAATGGTGAGAAATTTCTGAAAGTTTTGCCCTTAAAGTAACTTGGTGTGCCTGTAAACCTTCAGTAAAAGAATTAAGAATAAAATTATGTATATCTTCAGAAAACACCTATTAGAGCCTGGAGTTGTCCAGGTTATGCTTATCCTTCCAAGTTTCTTCTGTGCATTTATGTGTCAGGATATATTTTAACTACCTCATCTCATTATCTATTTTTTTTAAGGCCTTTTAACATTCAAAATGCTCAAACATCTATCCAAGATAGCTTTTTTATATTTACTGGGTGAGAGGCTTCTAAGTAGCACATGAAACAAAAGAGTGTACGAGTGAAGTTGTCTGCTAAGCACTGCTGAAGAAACCGACATAGAAGTTCATTTATCAATTAAAATATCAAAGTATTTTTGTATTTCTTTCATGTCTTAAAAGAAATGTTATCTGAATTGTGCAGAAGGTAACTAACCAATTCAAGTTAGCACTTTTATACTTGTTACAAATAAAAATCAGAGGACCACATTGTACAGTAAAATGACCCATCCAAATGTGCAACTCGACAACAGTATAGTTGGTTTCAAAACCCATTTTAAACATTGGTAATGAACTTGACAGAGCAGCAAATTATCTTAAGTTGAGGGTTTTGGTTGGTTTTGTTTCAGGGTGGCAAAAGCGCATTTGCGCTTGTGTAAAAAATGAAGTGAGGCACATGCAAAATCTTTAAGAACACTAACTTTGCTTCCCAGTTTGAAAGGAAATGCTTTTACAGTCAAAACAGTACACCACAAAATGAAGCAGGAAGTGAACTAACCTTTTAAAATCTTCTTTACTGAAGAAAAAACTAGAAAGTTTCACAGCCAAATTAAGACTACAGTTTTAAAATAATTTATTCGGTCACATAAATACTTTAACATTTGCATGTTCCCTTTTTCACATCCTTGGCACACAATATAGCTCTTAACTTGTACAAAACTAGTGTAAACATCCATGGAAAACAAAAGGAAAGCTGGTTGACATACATAAACATTCAATAAATAGCAAAAAGGAGTGAATAATTGATGGTAAAGATCATGTAATTTCACTTGAATGTTTAATTCAAAGAACCTTAAATTTTTAAAAAAATAGTGAATTAAAACTCCATTTTTCCATCTTTCTACCATTTTTGCATTTAATCAGATACACAATAACAATTCTTTAGTTCAAATTCTTGAATGAACAACAGTGATTCAATGCAGTTGTATTATTTGAGGCATTGACAGTTTCGGTTCACATACGGAAGGTTACAAAACAGTATTTGCAGGTTAGTGGCTTTGGACAGTACAACTTCTGAACTCCCACACCTCATTCCAACACAACATTAAGATTTGCCTTAATGACCATTAGTGTATAACCTGTTCTTGATAAAGATGACATCGGACAGATGCTGTCGGACACCTGGGTAATGCTGAATGTGGTTGAACCAACGAGACACATTCAGGTATTTCTCCTTTTCTTGCACTGTGAGGTCCACCTGCATGGGGAATGAATACAAGGCACCAATAACACCAGGCACTGCATCATTAGAGTCATAACTTGTGGTAAGGTGAAATAAAAGTGGATTGTTTTACAAATGATTTAAACTCAAGTAACTTGTTACAGTCAAGCAGTTGCCTATCCTATTTTCACATAGTAAAACTCAAACCCATAATATGTATGGAAATTTAATCTACTCAAAGGAACAAACCTGGAGGTGGAATATACAGTTGCATGATAGAGAGGAGGGGAAAAGCTTGCATGAATTTAATGCATCTCTCTATTCATGGGGTCAGCATACAGTACAGGGCGCTGCAGGGAAGAGTTCCACAACATGTACAACCCTTTAATGTTCATTTAGCAGTCTTGTCTCAAAGGCAAAGTGACTACTTTGAAACTTCATGTTTCAAGGTGTATTTTAAGTACAGGAGTAAGCTTTGACCAGGCAATTTCAGACTGGATAGGATAATTGGAAATTGTTTTTACGATTATTGCTCAAAATGGAATAGCTACTAAGAATCAGCATAACTTAACTGTTCAGAGCTGCTAGCTTACATTATTAAGATAGCAATGGCATTATTCAAATTACAACAGTAAAACAAACTGGAAACCTGCCCATACTTCATAAAAATATTCAAAGTACTATCACACAGAACAGCTTCAAGATCAATCAGGAAGACGTCTCTATCACAGCATTGCAACAGCTCCTTGTCACAGGATATGTGGCTAAGATTAATACAGAGCTTCAAGCCTATCCTTAATCAGAAGACTGGCTTAGGTAAAGTTATCTACAGTTACAGATCCAAATTCTACCTTTAAAAGTCTTTCAAATTTAGGTCAGCAGCACCCTCAAAGCTTTAACTACAAACTCTGTTATTACTTTGGAGTCTTTCAAGCCAGCTGTAGAACTATTCCCATCTTGTTATCACCTGTATTACTATCCTTGATTAGCAATTTTATGTCTTCTTATTTCTCTGTAATCAAGTCGGCTTATCAGTTTAGACCATAATCTCTTTTCTCACATTAACATACTACAACTGAATAACAAATGGGGCAGTCCTCAAAACAGACTACAAAACCTGCAACAGGAACAAAATCTGATCCTCTCATCAACTCCTCTATCCTATCTCACCAACAGTGAAACCAATCAGTGCAGGATTCACCTCATTTTCACTTAGCCAATTAACCATCAAGCTTAACTTAAATCTTGACAATGCTGGCAGTCAATGAAAAAGGGCACATCTGCAGAGGACAGTTTTACCAGATAAATAATGATCTAGACATGCCTAATAGTCTTCATGTTTAGATCTCTGAAGCTAATCAAGGTTAATCTCCTCAAAAGCTAAACAGATGTTGTATTCCTTATGCTTTGTTCTACAAACACAAGATTTTATATATGCTGCAGGTTCACTGAAAATTTGGTCTTGGGCACAAGGCAAGTGGAAACAAATCTGTTCCAACAAACTTTTGATCACAGAAAGAGCTAAACATACTCATTTACAGATATTCAGGAGTAAAAAGCTGCTCTTTAAACCCTCATCTTCTCTTACATTTCACCTTGTGACACACCACCCTTTTGATTTCAGGAGTTTCCTATCAGATTTGTTGCTTCTCCTTGCTGTTCTCTCACACAGCCCAGCACTTGGCTTAGAACTGGGAAGCTTTAAACATATAGCAGCAAAAAGAATGTAAGGATATATACTAGATGAACCAGTGGAAAAATACTGAGGGAGAAGAATTTCAAGGAGTTACAGAAGGGAATTCTAAACCAATGGAACACAGAATTACAGCTCAATTAATGGGAAGTTAAGAGCATAGTAACTGTGGCAGTAACCAAAAGGCAGGGATCTTGCAGCTGCTCCTAAACCCAAGTAGCTGCTCTTCCTAGCGAATGTACCTGCCAGAATACAAGCTCAGCTCTACAGATGTATTTCCTCCTGCAATTTTGTACTGTTATGAACCCCAGCTCAGGCAGTATGAGAAAATCTGCTCTTCTTGCTGCTGGCATGGAAATGTAAACATTGTTCCTACAGTTGTATAGTCTGATAGAAATGCACAGAAAAACCATAAAAACCAGCCACATATTTTTGCAGATCTAGAAATATAAGAGAGTTATTGGCAATTAACCAAGTGAATAGCACTAACCAGAACAGCACTAACAAAGGGGGGGGAAGAAAGTCTAGAATTTTTAGAGGCATTACAAAAGAAAAGTGGAAAAGTGGAAGCTATGGTAATATAACACTGTTTCACAAACTGCCTGAGTTTCTGCAAGTGCAGTATATTCAGGACCAAAAAAAAAAAAAAAAAGCAATACCATTTAGGGAAAGATGCTTTTGATCACCTGCAGTGTGTTATAATTAATGGTAGCTGGATGCTGATGCTTGATATGAAGCTGGGGGACCATTTACAAAGTAACATAGTGCGTGAAAAGAACAATGTGTGTGCGCTCTAAGGCAATCTGAAACTACTGGAAGTGAAGAAAGGTATTTAAGTATGAGCAAATACTAAAACTTCAAGATCCTTGAGTTTACAGTAACCTTCTATGAAGCCTTTACTGGATGAGCACCTGGTTATGGACAGGCTGAGCTAAATTTCATATTTTGCAGCAGATACGGTATTTCCTTCCCATCATCTTTTACTGATAATTCTCGATCTTCACATTTCTCTAATGTAAATCAAAAACAAAAGTCTGGAAAACTAGTCCTCTTCCATTCTGTTAGTGTAATGAAAAAACATCTGAAGGGCAAAACAGACAGCTATGCTAATAATAAGACCCCTTTTTGTACTCTAGGCACAACAAGCAAGATATTTTTACTTATTTACATAATGTACTCTATCAGTGAAATATATTAAAAAGCACTTTGTGGCATGCTCTACTTTTTACTCGGAACATAACTCTTAGGTTAATTGTTTAGAGATCACTTCCATGGCATTTTTTACAACATTCTGTTAGATGGGTATTTTCTGTTCTTCCTCATTAAATTAGATAATTCCCCCAAGTTAAGAAAGGCTGCTGTTCTGCTGTTAAAATAATTATTTGCTATTAAAGCAATTATTTTAATAGCAAAGAAGCAGACACTTAATTTGACAGACTTTTTTTTTTTCATCTCATGAAAAAAAAAGTCTTTTTCTTCCACCACGAAGCTCACTGAGGGGAACCAAGGTGGTTATCATACAATGCAACTCTAAGAGTTTTTGAAAGGGCTAAAAATACTCAAGCTTTAATTATATTTTCTTTCTGTAGCACTGGGGATGCAGGCATAAATCCCCATTCCCACAACCTGCAGGTCACAGAAAATCTAAAAATACCTGCCTATATATGAACCTCTTCAGCAACAAGAAAAGGATAGATATTGACTTTTTAAACTTAGCCTTTAGATATGGAAGAAAAAGAAAAAACCCAACAGCCGGATGGTGTATTTCATAACATACATGTACTGTCATGTGGTTTCGTCTAATTTTCTGCTGTTAAATGAATAAGTTTAAAATTACTTTTTTTTTTTTTTGGTTAAAACTGCTTCTTTTGCAATTCAGTTGAAGAACCATTTTTAGTATCATTGCTTAGAAGAAAAGCCTGTTACCTCAGTACTAAAATAAGCAATACATCAGCAAATATTAACAAAAAGTCATGGCAATCTGTTTATTACAGGAAATATTCCTTATGAAAAATAACTCCAAAATAAACTACTATTGTAGTCTCATTACAGTTCAATATTACTGGTTCTGATTCAAGGACAACTGCTTAGTTTGTTCTGTATTTGATCATATTTGGTTTGACACCAAAATTTTGACTGAGGCGTCTTCCATGTGCAGATATAAACTTCGTCCATAAGTAATTTTCTAGATCTTAATTAAAGAAATTTTCAAGTCAGACATATAGATTTGAGACCACTTCTTTGGTTCTGACAGCATTTTTGAAGTATAAGAGCAGATCAATCATCATATTGATTATTTCTCTTGAAATAAAACTGGACTTGTGCTGGTCAAAAACATTTAAGAATGAAGACATCTGGAAACTTTTTAAAAAATAATTTTAAAAATCCCCCAGATTAGAAAACAAGTTCATTACCACAGGGGGAATTTAATGCTTACTGATTGCCTAAGCTAACCTCAAGCAATGCTTCTAAATTCATATTTTCTCTGCAATCTATGCTTTAACCTAGTAGAACTTTATTGTTCACATTTATCCACATACGTATTTCTGGAACTGAAGTGTCTATAAGATAACAATATTAATGTCACATACTCAGAGACATCAATTATATATGACAATGTAGATCACTTTGATTGAAAAGGCAGTATCAAGCATTACATTTTTTGGTGTTTGTGACCTATATTATGATGCAGAACAGCATGTACTATTTAGTTGCCTGCCTTATCACTATGAGTGTGCATTTCTAATTAAAAGACCCAAAACAGATTCTGTCTGCAAAAATCCTGAAACACTACCTGTGAATCTGATTCTCACTGACTGAAATAATAATTCTTTTCTCACAATATGAATTTTTAAACACATTGCATTATTGTGTTTATTAAGATAACTAGAAGGGACAAGGAGAATAAAAGGCAGGCACACAACTGCAGAATTAAAAGTTGCTGCTGTTCAGTGAACAAACTGTCAGTTCAAATGGATGGGCCTGGACCATGAAGAACCAGACTCCAGAACCTCTCCTGGATAATGGGAAGGGCAAGATGAAGATGGGAGGGGGGAATGAATACAAAGATCCATGATCAGAGAAACCAAGATACCACAAGTGAAGAACTGAGCTATAGGAGTGGTTGGTCAAAAACTTTTCCCAATGTAACATGCATCAGAAGGGTTTTAAAGTTTTACTACTTGGCTTACTCAGGATGATCGTGGTATGTCAGTAATATTTACAGTATCCTATCACCAATGTCTCTGTTAGCATGTAGTTTTTAGTCTATCAAAAGCAGAGTTTAACCTTTAAGGTACTACCAGTGATGTTTTCAGATCAATTTTCTAGATAACTTGATGGACAGCAAGATCTGTGGGTTTGCCCTATGCCCCATGTCTCCCATTTCAACCTCTCTTCTTAAAGCATCATAGGAAACACTTATTGAATTTTGCACAAGGCTTAGCTGAAGCAGTGGTGGATATGACAAACTGCTTCTCTAAACCACATCAAATGAGGAGATAAAGCAGCTTTCCCTGCCTCACCCATAAAACTTAGGGCAGAGCAGCAGCTCTGGACATACTCTCTTCTGATTACAAGTAAAATAAAAATAATCAAAAGACATGGAAAAAAAAATTACAAGATTCTACAGTTCAAGATCCTGCCTCTGAAGCCTTCAAAATACATGTAATTCCTAGTTAGTAGCTCCTTGATTTTCGTATTTATTTAGAACAGTCACCCTGTTGCTTGCCCTTTATACCTTTCCGATTGAGAAAATTACCTGCGATGGAATCAAACATTTCAGAAACAGATGCTGCACTATAAACTTGTCCCAAGTAGTGTCTGGATGGTTGCAGGCACCCAGGAGCACCAAGTCATTTGTTTTTACCATCTGTTCCATTTCCCAAAGCAATAACTTGTATCTTTTCATCTTGATTAGGTGGTCTACTCTAGAGCAAACTCTAAATTTAAAATATGCTTGGATTTTCCCCTGCCAAGTTTTTTTTTTTTTTTTAAAGTCTCATTTGAACTTGTACTCTCTTACAGAATATACAACCATATTTTTAGAAAATACTTATAGTCTTTTTTATGTCCGCATATCATATGTGAAAGGTAACCTACTCTGACACTGTAATCAACACATCTATCCTACTGCTTAAGATATTTGACAAGGTAAATATGACTTAACAGAATTAATTCTATGCAACTTACTCTAGCATGTTTTCAAAAACCTTTTGAAATGAAGCTTCCCTTTCTTCTGCTTGACGCTCATTTGAACTTTTATTCCTGGACATTTAAGATACAGATACATACATTTTCTCTCATTTCTGGTAGAATTTCACTACTTGATTGCCCCTCCCCTCTGCTTCCATTTTGAAATGTATTCTTCTACACTTCTCCCAGAGCTCTGCTTTTAATTGTATAAAAGTAACCATTCACCCAGTTGATTGAATTCAATTCTCAGACACACATGCATTTGTCAGAGGCATCTTCTTCTAATTATCCTCACTCCCCCCCCTCAGTTTTCTAATGCAAAACTGACTGATTTCATCTTTTCCCAAGAATTTAGTAGACCTTTTCATATGAGTCCTTTGGTTTCTTCCCACTCCAGAGAATGACAATGGCTCATTTACAAACACATTCCAGCCACCAAAATGCAAATAGCTTCTACTGCTTTATGTTTAAATTGGCACTTGGGGTTCAGAACTGAAGATGCACCAATTTTTAAGCACTTCATCGTAGCCCGAGTGGAATACAAATAATCTCAACATCTTCCACACTCAGAAGAAATTTATTTTTGGTGTGGGTTTTTTTTCCTTTTCCTCCTAAGCACCAGCTCCCCATGTTATTTTCATATTATGTACCTTATCAAGTCTTATCACTTAAGTCTGGAAACACAAATGGCAATTTGTTATGGCTCAAACTTTTTTATATGTATTAAGGAGCTTAATTTACATGCATTTGTATTTCTCAAAAACTAATGAAGTTAATACTTTCAGTTCTGACACGTCCTTTCAGCCTCATTTATCTATTTGCCCACGTACTTCTGTGACTGTAGTTCAGCGATGTTTCAGACTTGAAAAGGCAAGAGTCCTCAATCGTGGAAACACAGGTGTAGGTATCATCCTTGCCATATTTTGCAGAGGAAACTAAAGCATTCTGACACTACAGGTCTTTTGACAGATCCATAGCTAAATATACAAGAATAAAATCAAAAACTTAAAACCAAGTTTCATCTTCCTCTGTTCTGTTGCATTCAGTGAGTTAACTTCTACAACAATAAAATGCCCTTTAGATAAATAACAATTATGATAGTTGTACATATAAAAACGATGCAAGTAATGCTTACCATGATATGATGCAATCCATAGTACATCAAAATGTCTGCTAAGGTAAAAGTGTTTCCTGCAAGGTAGACTTTGTCTTCAAGGTGCATGTTAAGATCCTAAAAAGGAAAAAAATCATTTTACTGCTGCAGTATTGACTTCATGAAATGATATATTAAGGTAGTTGTAAAAAATAATAGAAATTTCCTCTAGAGACCATGCATATAAAATAAATATCAGTTTTAAGTTATCCCAACTCAGCAAACTAAACAAACAAAAAATAAAAAATTCTAGGAAGTGACAAGATAATAAAATAAAATATCATTCTCTGACAGTGAGAATTAGGTAAAATTTAAATGCTGGTCTGTAAACAAAGCACTTTATATAGCGAAATTTTTGTCAATGCAAATGTAAATTATTTTAAGCTGACTCCACAGAAATACTTTCAAATCTGTCTTTTATTGGCTTCAAATTACTGAAATTCAAAAATTAGAGAGTTGTGTATTTATTATGAGTGCAATTTTAAATGTTCAACATCTGATTAATAGAAAATGCAGTCCTATGATAAAAGGACAGCATACTGTTCTTCCAGCTATGCCTGTCCTCCAGGACACCGTGCAGCTGGTCAGCAAGGTTCTGAAACTCCAAATGTCTAAGAACCAGGGAAGCACACAGGAATAGTGGGGTGGGAGACAAGGTGTTTCAAGCTTGATGCTGGTAACTTGATACCCATCAGCTGCTATCACTTGACACCTGCTTCTATTAATGTTGAAATTACTGCTAGCAATTCCTTGTGACTGATATTGTCAATTCAGCTGCTATCCAAGTCTCTAAGAGAGAATTTCAGCATTTTAAGATCATCTCTCAACTGTTCCAGATCAGAGGCTATGAGGGTGGGTAGTAGAAGGCTTCCATTTAGGTTCAGTAAATAATTATTTCAAATGCGTATGAACAGAAAAACTCTCCTCCATAGCTTTCTGTAAGCAGCCATTCTCTGCCAGAAAACAAGAAGCTGACAGGCTCACTGTTGCCCAAGTTTACCAGTTCTGAGGACACAGGCACCACACATGAGCTCTACCTCTTTACCTGTCTTTCTTATTCTCCAAATCTTACCGACTTGTGATCCAATTTATACACCTTTCTGCCCTTCCCCCCCTTTCTCTAAAGAACTATAACAATAAAATTACCTACTTTAACCTGGACCCCAGCATAAGCCAGCTTTAGTTTTACAATATTATTTTCAGACATCTACAAAAACAGTTTCCCAGCTTTCCCCTGGATTTGAAAACTCCCCTTTATCTGAAGGAAAAAAAAAGAAGCACACAATATCTGCTTAAGCCACTCCCTTCCCCTGCCCTAGAAACAGAGGTAAGCGGCTTAAACATAACTAACATTTTCAAAAATTTTAATTTTTCAGTCTCAATTACAGCACATTCAATTTTCAGACATTTTATTGAAAAACCAAGTATTGGGCAAGGAGAAGAGGGTTAATACTTAGTGAACAATTAAAAAATTATATTTGGCTTTTAGCATGTTGCACTTTTTGCGGTTACATAATTTTACTGATATAGGGATTTCCTATAATGCATTTACAGAAAATAAACCAAGACCAAACCACAAAACTAGAATGTTGAGACTTTAAGACAGCTAACCTTGCATTTGCTTTTGACAAGTTTGACTCCATTAAGCCACCTTACTATTCTTTCATAACCTCTTCATGACAGGACTCCTGTACTTCTGTAATATTTGAACATCCCCATGTCTGCTTTGATTTCTTTTATTAGAACAAATCAGTGAAACATATTAACCGCAGCATGGTTAAAATTCTGTAAGGTCAACTGCCCCTGGCTATGTAGCTTCTTTTCTTTAGACTGGTTTACTGCTTTGGTCATGTTAGTGGGTGTTCAAATTACATCAAACATGTAACTACAGTTCTGTGGAATTTTCTACACGCAATACAAAGGCAAATCCAATGTTAAGAAGAAAAAACTTGCAGGAAGAAAAAAACCCAAACCTAAAGATCTGCTTTATTAGGAAAAAAAACAAAAAACAAAAAAACAAACACCACAAACTTGTCTGTTTTGAAATAAATTCTCTTACCAGCATTTTTCATTTCAATTAACCAGAAATTCCACATGCATTGTAATGAAAACTATCACCAATGAAATTCTATCTTCTCCCCTGCTCCCCATTCTTCTTAGCTTAGGCTATGGAATCAGGATTTTGTAAAGGAAAAAGCTCATTATCTCTCAAGGTAGCATCACCACAGTTATTTCCCTGCTGAAAATTTTGGATTTCTGCATCAAAGAAATTACAGCATATTGATTCTGAGTTTTATGTTGGATGTGTACATGCAATATAAAATAGTCATCCTTAAAAAAATCCTAAAACTTTAAAGGCAAGGTAAGCCATTACAGCATAAACAATTATTTATTCTGGTTAATCAAATTTTATGAATTTAGTTAACCAAGCAAATTAAATTTGACAAAAATGGTTTAGTTTTGTATAAATTAGCATTAGTTTACAATTTTTTTAAACATGTTTTTTAAACGTGTTTTTAAACATGTACTTTCCTCCCCTAAAATACAGACAGATACTCTGATTTCATTCTGCAAGTCACACTAATTCAGAAACACAGTATTTTTTTCATGGCATTAGGCACATTTAGTTAATCTCGCCTCATGGGTTATGCTTCCCATGGATGATTATATTACTGGCTAATAGTCAAATGTGCTGAAATTCCTGAAAGTCAAGTTTGCTTAATGACCACAGTATTAAAGTGAAATAGGGTTCCAGTCCTGGAGAGATTAATGAACATATGAACACATAACCGTATAGAATTTCTATCACATGCAGGAAATTCAGGTCTGCTGGCCGTCATCTGAATCATTTGTCTTTCATGTACGGAACTCCGCTACTTAAATGAATTCCATATATACAAATACAGGATTAAAAGACTAAGATAGTTCTGGAAGTTGCTTGTAACTATATAAACTTACTGTTGCATTCCCTCGGGAAACTCTCAAATTTCAGAGAGGTACTTAAGGCATAGCTGCATTACAATGCATTAACATACAGTGAACAACTGCAGCAATTCAAACACCGTTTTTGGATATGAGGGGGAGAAAAGCAACGGCAAGAATTGTTGCATTATTTATGGACTAACTGATGGATTTCCATTTGCTTGTTCAATGGCAAAAAAAAATCCAGTTTACAGCCTCTATCTAGCAACAGCTCAACACATCCCATTCAGAGCACACTTCTGAGCACCCCCAGCATTGCTTACTGCCTGTTAAATATGCAGTCCAATGGCCCCTAATCCCTGCCAGTCATTGCCAGTTGTGACAGTGGCTTGGTTAAGGAACAGTTGCCTCTTATGACAACTCAGGAGCTTCCAATGGACCTAATCAGACTCTGATTTTGTTCTGGACGTTTTGCCCACGACACCCTGCTGGTATGCGTGCTTCCCTCACACGCAGACGTCCTGTCCTTTCAGTCAGCAAGATTCTCGAGGTCATTTATGCCCTAAATGCTTTTATGTCTCTCACACCATGCAAAGACAAAAAGCTGAGCACTCCCAAATGTTTCAGGAAAGTCCCTGACAATGCAGAACCCAAGAAAGGGTTTCTGCAGCTACATCCAAGAAAAGCAGAACTACACTTTTTATAGACATATCTTTAATTCTCATGCAAGACTCTTCTCTCTAATTGGCAAACTATGAGCTAAACCTGGTCTGGAAGAATATTATATTACTGAGTTTCCCGTAAAAGAAGAAAAGTAATCAACAAATGTTGCTGCNCAAGAAAAGCAGAACTACACTTTTGATACATAGACATATCTTTAATTGGTTTCAGGGACTCTTCTCTCTAATGAGCTAAAATGAGCAAACTATGAGCTAAACCTGGTCTGGAAGAATATTATATTACTGAGTTTCCCGTAAAAGAAGAAAAGTAATCAACAAATGTTGCTGCAATAATAAAAATTCAATCTTTAAACCTCTAAGTGTGCAAAAAACAGTGTACAGAGCTGTGGATTACTAGCATGAACAGAGCATGGATGAACCTGCTTTTGCACCTGCGGAAACAGTAATTTTTCAAGCAAGCATGTTAAATAGAAATTACAGCTCTCTTATTCAGATTTCTATTCGGATTTCATTATTACAGCTAGGCAGCACAGGAGACTGGGATAAAGCTAATTGAAATAATGGAACATTGTTCTGTATGAGACACTGGAAGTAGTACACAAAGACTCTTAGTTATTACCCTTCAGAGACCAGAGGTTTCTACATTTATGTGGATGCTTTTATGTGAATTTAATGAGCTACCAGTTATTTGTCAGAGGTTTCTGAAGATGGGGTGAGAAGGGGGAAGAATCCTCAGGTTTAAAATACCTAAAATTGATAAAGTAGAGACATTAAAATCTCCTGAACAGAATTCACTAGCACCTAAGTAGACATTTGATGGCACAGAGGAACAGAAAAACCACTGATTATCCTGTATGACAACTCAGAAATTTTCAGACTTTTTTTTCCTATGCAGCTTAATTTACCACTTACTAAACATCAAAGAAACAAAAGATTATACTCCTTCATCGTGTGGAAAAGAAAGTTAATATAATGCACTGTATACTATGCCATCACTGCGACTGACATTCATCATTCCTACAGATCTGCTGAGGAACAGATTTGGAGCAAAAGACTTGCTCCCAGTTATTCTGTCAAGTACAGAAGCACAAATCAAAATTAGACAAAACTCAACAAGTCCATTCTGAACATTGTGGCATTTGCTCTACATGAATATAAAAACCCTGGTTGAGATGGTCTGTTTCACCATAATTTTCCTGCCAAGTAACAGCTTTAGGCAACACATTAGTAAAAAACAATTTAACAACCTATTTTCGTAAAGCAAACAGAAAATCCTTCCCATTCAAATTAACAAACATGAAACCAGTTATTTACTGACATTTTGTAGAACCACATCAGTTAAGGGTTAAATAGAGGCAGCCTAAAGTTTATAGCAGAAGTTACTGAACTGTTTTTGGCACAGCTTATTATAAATTGTGGCTCTAGGCTGCCACTGTCCCAAGACTGCCATTGTGTATTCCAGACACGTTGTAAAACTACAGCCTCAGACTTCCCTCTCTATTTTAGCTCTTTTTTTTTCACCCATACTCCCTTTTGGCACAGTATACTTTAATGGTAGGCTGCCCCTTTTCTGATTAATCATGGTGGCAAGAGAACAAATTACAAAAAAAAAAAGCTCTTAATTGCTATACTGTGAAATTATTAGTGCTGAAACAATTCCACAGCAGTCTTGTGTTAAAATAAATTTTGGTTATTCAACACTTGCTTAAAAAGAAATCTACATAAAAACTTTTAAATGCACTTAAAGGCAGAGATTCTCTCTAAAGTAACACTGATTGTTTCTCAGTAAAGAAATTTTGCTTTGCTTGGAAACATTTGATATATCTACATATTTGTGTTTCAGTATATTGTCTTTTCTACACAACCAGTGTCACTAAGGCCAAAGATGGAAAGGGATCCCAGCTCCAGCAGGAAACTGCCATATCTCTGCATCTGGTTTTAATGCTCCAATGCAGTTCTGCAAATACTCTCATGCTGACACTGCAGGTTTCATCACTAAAACCATCCTGAGCAGATGAATTTTGTTATAACAAGACAGAAAACTTGCTTTTGGTTTTTATAAAAGGCAAGAGAGGTAAATGGAAGTTAGTTATTTGTTCTCATATGTGTTTTGTCACAGTTTGGGAGAACAAAAAGCATCACAAGTTTCAAGTTTGTTCAAAGAATGACTGAAACTCTGTGACACTAGTCATAAAGTTTAGACAACAGGGGCCTCCACAGGCCACCTCATCATACCACAGCTAAACCTGAAGTTAAACCCTGATTAGTCAGTGCCTCCTTCAATCAAGTTCTAAAAATCCTAAAAGGTAGATAGTTTTCATGCTCTATCTGTAGAGTAACTATGACTGTGAAGGGTTTGGTAGCATTTGTCCATAGAAAGTAAGAGCAGATATGTTACAAAAAGAGAAGCAATGTGAACTAACTCATGATTAACCAATGGAAGATATTCCCCAGATACAATGAAACCAAGATAACTCAGATTATTTGGGGTTCAAGTGAGAGAAATGGTTTGTCAGGTTTTCATTAAGTTGGTACATAATGCAGGCAAGATAGGCCTCAGGATCAAGAGGGCTATCAGCTTGAAGAGTAACAAAGAGTTGTTTTGTATCACTTTAAGATGCATTTTCCTTTATTTTAAGTAACAGTGTTAATACTGCTTCCGTTTATCTTTGGTTTCTGCACACCTTGCCAGAGCTAGAAGTTATTAGGACTGTGCCAGCTTCAAGTAGAGTCAACCTTGCAGCTCACAAATTTCTAAACTGACTCACAGGCGGCACTGACCAATTAACTCTCCACCTAAAACATACTTTTAAAACTAGAAAAAATAAACACTTTAAAAATGGATCGAATTTCACTGCTCTTTTATACATACTTTGTAAACTATGCTTACCAGCGTAAAGCAAATTTTCTCTTCAAGTTGTTCTCATAAGACTGCAAAAATACTTATTACCAGTTGCAAGGAGTAAGGAAAATAGAGTAAGTTTTGCTGTCTGCTCCTTGTCATCTGGCTGCTCAAACATTCTCTTTTCTGCTTCCACCTGTATAAGAGGAAGTAAGCTTCAGCCTACAATAAAAGTTTAATAACAGCAGACCAAGGACTCCACACAAAGTAGCTCAGTGTTAAGGACAGTTTTGTAGAGGCTCCTTTATTTCCATTTTCATACACAATTCTGTCCAGTACCTCCTGTTAGCATCAATACCAATTACCACAGCATCAAGTATGGCTTGTATCCCATAATTGCCACATCATCAAGAACAACTCTTAAAACAATCAGAGAAGTGTTATCCTAGAATACAACACCAACTTGCTTATAACCAAGGGTTTATGAAGATAGTGAGAAACTGGTACCTCACACAGGCAGCTGAACAGTCTCTGAACTGTGGGGAACACCCTTCACAATTTACAGCCATTGAGCACTGCAAGAGCTCTGCTTCATCTATGTTACAGATTTAGCTGTTTTTCTGTTTCAGGTTGTTGGGTATTTTTGTCAATAAAAGTGAAAAGCAGCAAAAGCCAGTACTTAGCGATACTGTCAAGCCCTTAGCATTTGTTAAATTTTATTAATTGGATGCTCATACACACATCAGCACTGTCATCTTCTTCAAGGTCCAACCACTCCACAAGTCAGTGGCAAGGCAACGAAGCACTCCTTACCTTCAGAATGGTTCTAGCATCTTCCTTAGTGGCGCCTCCATTGACCCGGGTCACTCTGTACTCCAGCCACTGCTGCACCACCGCCCTCTCCTCGGCACTGCCGCCCAGCAGCTGCTCCCTCCTCGCCTGCCTCACCAGGTGGGCAGCGATGGTCATCAGCCCCGTCAGCCCAGGGCCACTGTTGGTCTGGAGAACAGGAACCTGCAAGTGGAAACAGAAGTGGAAGACTAAACAAATAATTGAAGAGAGGCATCTCTGTGTGAATGGCTGTTGGTTTTTTATGCTACCTCAGAACTTAGACGCGTTCACGGAAAGGTGGTGCCATCAAAACCAAGTCTGGGCTGTTCACTTCTTGCTCTCTAGGGTGTTTTATTTTCAATTCTTACAGAAGAACACGAACAAACCAGAACACCTTTAGCTCCAATTAAGCAAATTCTGCCAATATTAGGCAGAAATAGCATTGCTTGTTCTAACACTGTCAGAAATCTTATAAACTGACTTTAACTCATTTCCAAATTCAGGACTCTGATTTAAGACTGTGAAGTCAGTGGCATCCAACTTCTCTCTGAGCAAGCATGCTGCAGTAACCACACCTCCTGCAAAGCTTATTCCTACATACTGCACCATTCCAAAATGCCCTGAAGAGCAGTCAGGAGCTCACTGGTACCAGCAGGACAACACAACACACCTCCAGCTTTACCATGATGTCTTTGTGGGTGACTGCAGCATGTGCTCAACCTTGGGAAAGGAAACTGGAGCACCACCTCAAGAAATGAAGTGAGTGAGCTGGAGCTCACTGCAACAGGCTGAAGCCCATGCAGGCATTTGTGACATAAAATGAAAAAAACTGATTAAAATGCAACATTCTTTCTTTTAAACTACTTGACCACACAGAGCAGTCTATGTCCAGATTTATGTAATCTAAGGTGCAAGCTGAAAGCATAATATAATTTTTGTACTTGTATCAAGAGTCTTTCACTACTATCAAGTTTTTGGTTTTTTTCCCACTGACCATCCAGCCAGAAAAACTACACACAGACCGAGTTACTTGAATTTTTCAGCATTATGTTTTAAGGTAATAGCACTAAAATACCAGTGGGGTTGGAAAATAATTAAGGCAGTTTTTGCAACTGAAGAAAACACATAGACATTCAGGACTCTAGTCATAAGCAGTCAATTTAAAAACCCCAAAACATAATGGAACTGCAGAGCTTCATTTCTTAATCAACCTTCTCCAGGAGAGAGGATCAAACAAAGGGCTCATAAATTTGTGACACTCCCAGCTCTAAATTGCATTTTTCATGCCTTAAGTGCCTCTTAAACCACAGAACCTAATGTTTCATACAAACTGTGAAACACTAAGACATCTAGGACCACAGAATCATCAAAGTGGGAAAGGACCTTTAAGAGCATCCAGTCCAGCATCCACCCAGCATTGCCACTGCAACCCTAAACCCCTAAATCAGCCCCCAGTGCCACATCAGACAGCTCTTAAACATCTCCAGAAATGGATACTCCACCACCTCCCTGGGCAACCTATTCCAATGCCTGAGCACCAGAAGAGAGAAAAACGTTTAGATATTTCCTAATATCTAAACTGAATCTCCCTTGTCTCGGCTTAGGCCATGCCCTCTGGCCCTCTTACTGCAGGCACAGCAGACAGACCAACTCCCACCCCACTACAACCTCATGGCAGGTAGGAGTACTTTAAAGAATAAAATATTTAACAGCAACACGTCCTCAATACAGAAATCTTGCTATTATTAAAACAGCACCTTTTTCTTCACACGTAATTCAATCAAGATAGCACAGACATAGGGAAAGTGCTGAATAAACAAATATAAGTCAAGCCGAAATTCCCCCAAAATGACCCACCATGATCCTTCCCACAAGCAGAGGGAAGGAGTTTCCAAAACCTACAGGCTCGCAGTCAGCGAGGCCCTACATCATCCACAACATATGGTGAGGGAAGGGCTGGAGGGAGCACAGGTGAGGCCCCGCTCAAAGAGACGTCGGCGGGGCTGGTATCTGGGGGGCCGCAGCCACCGTCACAGCGGTGTCTGAGGGGATCTGCCAGGGAGGCGGGAAGGGAAGCTCGGAGGCAAACAGCCATTGGGGAAAGGAGACCAGAGAACGCCCGCCCTCCCACGCGCGTCGCCGCCGCCGCCACCCGCTCCAGGCCCCTCCTCGCTCCCTTCACCTTCCGCTCCCCCTGGACGCCGTACTTGTTCCCGGCCGGCAGCCCCAGCAGCCGCTCCAGCAGCTCCAGCTCCTCCGCGCCCCGCACCGCTGCCGCCATCTTGCGCGACGGGACACGCGGGACGGGGAAGGAGGGCGGCAACAAACGCTCGCCCCATTGGCAGACAGCGCCACGGCGCCACCCAAGGAAGCGCCGCTGCCATTGGCCCGAAACGGCCGGCTAGCCAATCAGAAGCCAAGAGAGGCTTCGCGTTCAGTCGTTCGGGGGAGAAGGAGGAGGAGTGGGGTCACGGATGGCGCATGCGCAATCGTGCCTGCACGTCCCCGGCCGCAAGCCGCGCCTCCGGGGCGGGGCCCTGAGGGGGCGGGGCCCTGAGGGGCGGGGCAGCCGTGAGGGGCGGAGGGGGTGGGGCCGCCCCTTTGCCCAGCCCGGAGGGGCGGGGGCGGCCCGGGAAGTGTCCCGGCGCTGGGATTTCACGGGGTCACTTTGGTTGGAGGAAACTTCAGCGGTCGCGGAACCCGATCCGTGACCCATCAGCACCTTGTCAGTTGGACCGTGGCGCTGACTGCCACGTCCAGTCTGTCCTTCAACGCCTCCAGAGATGGTGACTCCACCACCTCCCCGGGCAGCCCATTCCAATGCCTGATCACCTTTTCTGTGGAAAAATTCCTCCTGATGTCCAGCCTGAACATCCCCTGGTGCAGCTTGAGGCCATTTCCTCTTGCTCTGTTGCTGGTTGCCTGGCAGAAGAGGCCGACCCCCACCTGGCTACAGCCTCCTTTCAGGCGGCTGCAGAGAGCGATAAGGTCACTCCTCTTCCCCAGGCTCAACACCCCCAGCTCGCTCAGCCACTCCTCACAGGACTTGCGCTCCAGACCTTCCCCAGCTTCTCTGTCCTTCTCTGGGCTGCTCCAGCTCTGTCCCCGGCTCCTCGCACTCCCGGTGTCCTGCCCTGCCGGCCCCTCGTTGCTCGGTTCCATGGATGGCTCAGTGCTACTACAAGGAGCTGCCCTGATGTGTCCCTGGGGGATGCCCTCAGGTTGTCCACACAGACCGTCCCTCCTTTCTCCTGGGCTCCTCGGGAAACATTGCACCACTTCGATCCATCCATTCGCCTGTCCTGCTCTCCTCCATCTAGCAAATCTTGAACTCGTTGTCCAAGTGCAGCCAAATTTAGTAAGGGAGCTGAAGGTTTGTGGAGAGCTACATCACTAGGGATCTTGTGAAATGAAAGATCAGCTAGAACCAAGGTGCTACCTAAGGGCAAAAGGAGGAGGAGGAGAGATGAAAGGAAGGTTAAGAAAATCATCCTAATCACCACTGTTAATAGTAGTAGTGGAGTTAAGAGATAAACGTCATAAAATCTCAGCTGGCCATGAAATAGCCTTACTTAACTGCACTTTAGAGTGTTTGAGATTTGATGAAGACATGATTTAATCACCTTTCCAATGCAAGATACTCTGCTACTCTGCTGCAGATGTCATACTTTTACATCTGATCATAAATGTTACAAATTAAAACAGTTTTAGACTTCCAGTTTTATTTGTGCAGAGTATCAAAGTGCAATTCTTGATAGAAGACTACTAAACAACAAATTAACATTTTTTTACTAGAAAGAATGAGCTAGTCTTGTGCTACTACTGACATTTTCACAATACAGACTCAGGGCTATCACTGCGTTAGTCATCTCAGATAAGATGATCCTGACAAATGTCCTGTTTCTCCAGTGAAACACTTTGTCTTGATGCAAGATGACATTTAGAATTGTACATTCTGTTATAGAAAGAGTCTGAAAGTGGACACTGGGCCTTCCTTTGGTTGGGGAACAAATTTGAAATTGTGAGTGGATTTTTAAGCTTTATAGGATCTTTTATATCAGCATCTGCTCAGCACTTAAATAAAAAAACCAAAACAAAACAAAACAAAACAAACCCTGCCTTGAAAATGGCCTTGCTCTTTGCAGAGCTTTTTAAAATTAATCAGCTCCTTTCTTTAAGCAGTATTTTGAAATTATATTGTTCCAGTAGTGTTCCAGTAGTGTTCCAGCTCTGTGATATCAATGAATGATCTAAAATTGTACAGAAGGCTTCCTCTTCAGTGGGAAAAAGGAAAGAAAAATGGAAAGAAATGCTTTACCCTCTTTTTGAAAGCTAGTTGATAGTTTCATTATTGAGCAATTTTACTTTTGTTAATGAACCATCTATCAGTAAATATATGCCTGCACTTACAGGTTATTTTATATATTTATAATTTTTAGATGCTTTGGAACCTAGAAGATGTGATCTACCAGTGTAAAATATTAGTACTGGTGTGCTGAAATATCTATCAGTTAAAATAAAAAGGTCACCATTTTAGTCAGATGAAACCTGGGGGTTGTTGGGTGGTTGCTTTTTTTTTCCTTTTTTTTTTTTAATGACTTTCTACCCTCAAACCTCAAAGTTTTAAAGACCTTGGAAAAGGAGGCTTTATAAATTAGATGGAGGAGATTAACTGCTCACGGTTGTGTAGTAGTTTTCCCTTGACAGCAGTGTTTAGCAAAGTCTGTTTCCCTCTCTGTTTCTGGGCACAGTTCTCCCTTCATTCCATTAGGTGGAGCTTTGTGATTAAGGCTGAAGAAGAAACTTGCTTCTGAGTGCAAAATAATTCACCACGAAATGGCTGGGGGAGGAGGTGAACCAAGCCTTCTTTGCTTAGAGGTATCGTTGTCCTGTACGCAAGCTTGAGACACAAAAATCTGAATCAAGACCCTCACATACAAGGAAAATAAATTGAAAAATCGATTCTGTCAAACAGGGCCCTGCTCTAATCTGCTGTTGTCATAGTCAAGTTCCAAATCTAAAATACCTTAGGTTATAAATTAAATGTCAAATATAATTAATTTGCCACTTGAAACATGAAGTGGATGACTGTCCTTTGGAGAAAGCCTGACAGCTTTATGTATGTCACATTGGTATCTGTTAAAACAAGCTTCACATGCCAGACGATCCTTGTGTGAATCATATTGCTGTTAGCTGTACCAGAATTTTGTCGATAGAATAAGTCTCACAACAGTTTTCTCCTTAATTGTCTGAAGCTTTTGCAAGACCATATAAATCAAGTGTCATCTGCATCATCTGTGCAGAATAGTGGTTTTATCATACATCAAATAAGCAATTTATTTCTTATTCATTACTACAGAAACCATTGTTGAATATTTACATACAAATCTATATTTTATACAAATGGAGAATGTTTTCTGCCCTGTGCCTTGAACCCACAGCAGTTACAATTTGAATCTAGTTTTCCTTCCATCTTCTTAACTTCAGTAACAGTGGCTGTAGCCCTGCCATCCTCTTCCTCAGGGAGGCCAAGGTTATAATTGAGTACCACTCCTTCCTCAGCCCACTTTCCTGGGGCATGGAGGTACCGCACAGCCTCCTCCCCTTGCCCCAAACCAGAAGCAAAGAGGTCTTTTTCACGTTTTGTGTTTTGTGTCCTTGCTTTGCACAATGAACTACACTCACCTTAAGGTTTGTTTATTCACAGGTACGCCCAGGGAGGTGGAGGAGGCAGGTTTGCCCAATGGACACTGTTACACGGTCGTTGAAATAGAAATGTCAATATACCATGTTATTTCCCATTAACAGAACCAGTAGGACCTTCCTAATTCAAACCTCATAAAAATTTCCTCAGCAGAAGGCTGCAGCAAGGTTTCACCATTAATTTTTAAATGTGGGTAACAAACTGGCTAAATGTTTGTGGGTGATACCCTTTACACTGCCTGTGTGATCAGGATATTCATTTAGATTAAGAGGAAAAAAAAAAAAGAGACTGAGACCATGCTGCTCATTGAAATGAGGGGAACTTGTGCAGACAAACTGAAAGATCCAGACTTATTCCTGGTTCCTGCAGTGGCTGAATGAAGCAAAGATTAAATTGACTTTTTTTTTTTTTTCCCAAGTGCTCTTGGAAAATTGAACGCATGAAAAGAATGGTTCTTGTAACAGCCAACACTCCTCTGCTTCAGCTTCTCTTTTTTTCTGATCAACCCTGTGCTCTGTAAGAGAAACATGAGCCTTAGGTCTGTGTTAAAATTTAGCCATTCTTGTATGTGTCAGGCAGAAAACAACTCCAAAACAATATTTTAAACCTAAGAGGCACGACAATTTTTTCTTTTTGTCTCATTTCCACTAGGTTACACTGACAAAAGGACTGCTTGTTAGAAGCCTTTCTGCAGGCAGGCACTCACAGAGGTTACTGTCCCAGCAGCTGATTTTAGCCTAAGTGCATATTGAAGGAAACAGGGAAGGGAACATTGTTGTGTGATTACTGCTATGATAGTGTACCACCAAAAGCAGGGAAAGGGAGACTTGTCATACTTCTGAGAATACTGACCTCATGCGCATGTATGCCTTAATTTACAAAAGATGCACATATTTGTATTCGTTTCAGTCAGATTAACAACAGAATTCGTCACTGACCATTATAAAATTGACTGATTTCTTTTTCACTTCGGTTCCATGGAAGACAATTGCAAGTCACGGTGCTGCCCAGGCACTGCAACGAATTAAGGTCGTCATCTTAGCTGCAAGACAGGGCTAGATCCACAGGCAGGATAGTTGCATTCCTGCACTGCTGCATAAAAGCTAATTAACCCAGGTAAGAGGAAATCAGCTCCACACTGTCATGCCTAAAGTGTTCCCAGACCTGACCCATTTGTGCATAGCTCAGAGCTCCCTGAACTTTGTCTCTTATAGGCATATCTACATTTGGGTCCCAAAAACCTTGTGACTCAATTTTGAGATTAAACAACTGTAGAACATAGGTGACAGTTTGGGTTTGATAATTCCAAAATAACTTTGACTGTTTTCTATGGATTTGGAGACCAATCAACAGAGGGTATATGTATTCATAGACACATATATTAATCTATAAACATTGTCTCATTGATGTTCCTTTAGAGTATTTTTTTGACAGAAAGCCCTGGAAACTTTATTCTTCAATAAGGAAAGAATCAACTCTTAAGTACAGATTGTTATGAGGTTTATTTCCCTGAGACAAGAAAATATGGACCTACACAAAAAATTTACTGAGAGTTCTGTAGAGACATATTCTGCTCTCAGCCTCATCCTCTTAAGTCAAATTTACTATCCTTTATTTCTCACTTGCCTTCCAAATTTGAAGATATCATTAAAGAAAAACAACCATTTTTTTGTGGGTTTATGGAAATTTGGTCTTACAAAAAATGGCAGAGAAGAGAACAAACTGGCATCTGACATACCAACCTGAATGCTAAGGTTTGGTTCAGCAGTCATGTTTTTTTCAGCAGTCGTGTGTATCTGGCACAAGCAGTTCTGTCCTGACAGCTAAATAGATGAAGCAGATGACAGATTTTAAAAGATATACGTATATATCTTTTAAAAGCTATATCTAGAAAACTACACCTGGTTTATCATGTGTAAATGTGGTACATTTGGTCATAGAAATATAATCTGTGGCTTCTTTTAAGTGCTGGGTTTAATGTGTTGTGTTTTTGAGAAAATGATCATTGTAAGTGAATTGCTGCTGTCAAGAAGCTGTTTTTAGGGTGTTTGCCCTAATTACATAATGCAGAGTCATGGAATGAAAAGGTTAAGCAATTTCAGTGTACCCTATCAGTAACGTGCCACGTTTGTCCGAACTAATTCTGTTCTTTGTTTCCAGCTATGGCTGTGCTGAGCTGGAAATATGTCCTGAATATACACTAGATGGCAGGCGGGTCAGGGGGCTGGAAGCGAGCCTTGCCCATTCATCACACAGCCCTCTCTCATGCCTCCAAAAGATCAATTGGTCTTCCCCAGGCCTCTACAAAGCACATTTGGCTGGCTGAACTAGATATGAGTATGCAGTCAGCAGTCTAGAAGCTGATGTAGCCCTCTGCCCACAGGACGCTAGGCCATGTTGTTTCTGACAGATTTGCTTTTGCCTTTTAGCCGACAAGGAGAAGATGCCCGATCAGTAACAGCTCGATCAGTAGCAGCTGTTGTTGAGAATAAGGCTTGTGTTAGAGAAGTGGATGTGTTAAAGAAGTGCTGTCAGCACCTGAGGCAGGCTCTGATGGCTTGTCTTCAACAGTAGACTCCTGTATTTGCCCTGCAGGAGACGATGGCAGCTTGTCGCAAATTTTTTGTAGCAGAACATCTTTCCAATGCTCTGCGATGCCCCGGGATGAAGGATGCCCTCGACGTTGCCCTTAAAGTGGTGATCTCATTGCAATGCCAATATGTACAGCCTTGAATACATTATTGCTTACTGGAGGATCCTTTGGGAGCTGTCGTGACACAAGGTCAAATTCAGCCCTCATGTAAACTTGTGGCGCTCGCTTGACCCACAGCTCTGTCACTGTAACAGAAATGCTGTCAGCTTTCACCTCTCCTGATGTCCTTGAGGAAAGGGTGGATTTGAAAGGAGATGTCACATCACTATCAGATTATGCTAATGTCATAGGTGAGTCTCACAGGGCTCTAAGAATGAACCACATTTTAAAATAGTCTTTCCTGTAGTTCTGTGTTTTTCCATTAGTGGTAGTTGTAGGAAAGTCATGAGTGGCCATCAATTGCTTTTCCTGTCTCAGACAAAAAGTTTCCTCAGTGCTGAGTTGCAGTCAGATGCATTTAGGATTCCTGCTCTGGTGTGAGAATTTCTGAACTGATGCACCTCTTCTGATTTTAATGATGAAGTATTCTTCAGATTTTAAAGATGCAGCTACTCTACAGACAGACTCATGCTAAGTATAGTTATTGGTACAGATAAAACAAGTCTCTACTGAGGATCTTAGGTAGTTTCTTATATCTGTTTCAGGGCTCAAGCACTTCCATAGAAGCAAGGCAGTTTTTATTGCCAGTTCATCTAAACCTAATCAGCACATCTCTGGATAACAAATGGTGAAAAACATGAGGTTTTTTCTACACTCCTCTAAACTACTGCTGCTTGTGGCTCTGTATCAGTTGAGAATTATGAAAAAAGCAAATGCTTATGTGGTTTCAGTTGCCTTACTGAGTAGTGAAATAGTTGGGACTCTTGAGAGTAGCAATGGGAAAATCTCACTTTGAATAAACCTGTATATTTTAGTATTTAGAGAATGCAATAGTTAAAATAGTAACAAAAAAAAAAAAGGGAATCAGGCTTAGATAGCTCCTAATCCAACCATGTGATGCTTCCTAGAGTAAAGTGCCTGTACATTTTCTCTAATAGGACAGGAATGAGCAAATACTACACACAAACACATTTGTCTTTTCTTCTTTTTGAGTCACTGAGGAACCGCTCACTAAAACTAGGAAACATTTCAGAACAGGAAAATGAAAAAAGAGCAATAGAAACTTGGCAGAATGAATAGGTAGGTGTGTTTATCCAGACATAAACACTGAGAGGCTCCTTCCCTGAGCAGCAGCCAGCCCCAAAGGAAAGCTAAGAAATCCTTCCTCCTGCAAATATAGTTTGAGATAAGTTGCATGAAGACAACAGGAGAAAATGTCAGGTCACAACCCAACAAATGAAAATATGGAGCTGATGACTGACCATAGTTTGAGATATCTTTCATATACATGCAGTCGCAGGGTTTATTTGCAGCAAAGCCCCCTGAAGCTGTTATTGCTAGTGAAAGTAAATGTGAAGTAAAAATGAAGGTTCCTGCATTTGTTCTTTGCTTCTCTTTACTTGGCCTCTTTTAATTGCTGGAGATTACAAAGATCTACAAAGTAAGATAACAAATTAAAAATATAAAATTGAAATTAGGCAGTACATTATATTACTTTTAAATGCATATTTTTCCAGGAAAGCAACTTTCTTAAAGCTAAAATGTGTTTGGAATATAATTTAGAGACCCAGGCCAGCACCAGCTCTGTCTGTGGGAGGCTGCCTTTGTGAGAGGAAATTTATGTTTAGCTTTTGGCAAGCGTGTTAGTTTGACATTAGCACTTACATCTCCTAAAGGGAAATCTGTATTAGTATGGGGACATCAGATGAAGCTCTGCTACTGTGATTCATGGCACTTTACCCAGGAGTGCAGGAAGGAGTTACACACAAACTTTATGAGTTTGAGAATTTCAGGTTATGTTGACCATAACCCATGAGTTTGATAATGGACTTACCAGAAGAAAACAGGGTCACAAATAGAAGATTATCTTGTTGTCCAGAGTCTCTGCAAAATCACACAATTCCTCCTTTTCCTAGGGGTTAGGGTGGGTTTTGGCTTTGGTTTGGTCTTCTTTTTTAAATTTTGATTTTTGTTCTGATCTCTCCTCCTTTTCCCTGTTCCTCCCTGCAGTGACCTTCAGTCTTGCTTCTACTCTCCATCCAAAACTTGTAAAAACCATATATGGTGAGACAGACATGTATTTTAATCGAGTGTTTATTTACTGCTGTTTTGGAAAGCATTTTGTGGAGGTGAGGAGTGAGGATTATGTGAGTATGATGAGTATTTGAACTGATTACAGGAAGGAAGTATAATGCAAAGGAAGCAGGTTATGGTTATGAGCTGTTAGGTATTGTTCAACACATCAGTGACATTTTGAAATATCTGGTTTAGAATTATTTGAGCCTATAGTCTGGGGGCTTGTAATTGAGTTTTACTTCTTGAGAGCTCACAGAGGTTCAGACAATGGTTACCAAATATACACAGAGATCAAGTGGTTTGAATATCAGAAATTCAGACTGATTTTCTATCTTCCCTTTATTTTTCTTTTTTTTTTTTTTTTTGTGTGTATGGCAAAAAGGAATAAACCTTCAAAATACTTTCATCCAAGGCCAGTTCCTAGCAAGGGAAATTTAATCCACTCAAACCGCCAAATCATTGAGTACATTTATTCATTAAAGTAATCAATCAGTGGAAATAGGTTTTTCTTTTTATCTATTAAATGGTAAAAATGATGAGTTCATAAAAATGTCAAGAAATTTTCATCTCTGCTATCTCTTTTCTAAGGTCAGCTGTCTTCAAACATATTATCCCATTTGTGGGAATCTTACTTATTCTGTCTTTCTTGTAGAAAGCTGAGCATTGAGTATTACACAGAGATTAAAATTGAGTAGAAACTATAGAAAATGTCAAACATAGCAGAAATCATGACACTTGCTCTTTTGACTAGGCACAAAAGCATCAACAGCTGTTAATTTTTGAAGCTAGTACTCTGGCAGTGTTACATTAATACATCAGTCACAGCAACTTCTTGTTTCCATTTTTGCTAGCATCTACAAGTTTGTCAAGATCTATCGTCTCTTTCCCTTATGCAGTTGGCTTCTCTTATTTTGACAAATGGATCCTTGCCAAGGAGTTATGTATGTGCCTTGCACATCATCATTTAGAAGCAGGAGACAGCGTTGGGATTATCATTTTTCTCTACCATTTATAATGCAGTCTGCTTCTTTGAGATCTTTCAGTGGAAAAGACCGGGTGAATAAAAACATCAACTGTCCATTTGCCATGGGAAATAAAATTAGATGCATTGTTTGCCTGGCTCACTATAAACCTAGAAATTAAGCTCCTTTTATTTTGGAAAAGATGAAGTGCCTCCCAGGTTTGTATTTGAGCTCTTGTTCACGTAGGAAAGGAGGAATGCAAAGCGACCAACTGCATCATGAAATCAGTGTCTTACATCTGTAGACAGTCCTTTAAAACAGACTAACCCAAATTAATGAAACACTTTTTAAGCCCTTTGAGTGAGAGACCTTACAATTGTTACAACGATTGTAAACCTCAAAAATGTTGCTGTAGGTAAGGAGGAGATGAAATAAAAGGCATTGCCAATATTTTGGGTGAAGTAGCAGTTTCTTAGGTGGTGTTTTCAGATCTTCCCAGGAAAATACAAGACTGTGGGCCATGCCCTAATCTCCAGAGGAGGAAGGATATTCCCAGGTAATTTCCTGAAATAAAATTCTGTCCTGAAATGTGTTGTTACCAAACCATTTGTTTGTTACTATTGAATTTGATGACAGGTTTAATTGTGTGAGTGTGAGAAAGACATGCTGATCTTCCTCTGTAGTGTCAGGAATATCTACTACCTCCCCCAGCAACTTAGCTCCATCTGTGGCCAATTGACAGAGGAAATTGATTGACAGCAGCCCTGAAGTATGGACTAATTAAATATATCATAAGTAGGTTGCAGTGAACACAAATCAGCTTGACCCAAAAAATTTCGGTTCCCAGATGTCAGCAAGATTTTCTGTTTAGCTTTGTAATATGGTCAGGGTCCAGGAGCAGTCTCTAAACAACAAGGACATCTTTGATGCCACTTCTTACTCCTCACAGTTTTAAAGTTGGCTAACAAATATCTGTGGAGCAAGCAGACTCTAAAGGGCAGCCAAAGGCCTGTTTGTGTGGAGAAATCAGCATGGGGTAAGGTAAGATGAAAACTGAGGGTACAGAAGCTGTCTGCACTCATTCTTCACAGGGAGAATGGTGAGCCCTCAGGGTGTGCTAAGATGGCCCCTGCCAGTGCTTGCTGAGGTAGTTTAAGGGGTCACTGTCCCTGGGTGTCTGCTTTGTCCTTTTGCTGGAGATAATGGCCCTTATTCCAGTGGAGATGGAAAGGAGCTCATGGCCACCCTTCCACTGTCCTCTGTCCTACTGTGTTCGCTGAAATCAGCCATTTGTGTTTATGAGCTGAGTTGCTGTTGATGGAGGCTGAAGAACTGAACCACGCTTGGATTTGCTGCCCAAGCTAATGGAAGAGAACTGCTCTCAGAAGCGTGGGGCATGTGCCATAATAACATAGAAGTTTTAAGAACAGCCCTTTGTGAATGTAGATATCATGTATTTAATGATTAAAAGGCAGAGTAGCTGGTTTTCAGATTACAGTCTTGCACTAATTTCTTGGGCATTTCAAAACATATCTCTGCAAATTTCAGTTATTCAAAGATACAGTAAACCTGTTTCTTTTGGGGCAGAGCAATACCATATTATTTAGTTATTTCACTAGAATTTGTCAGTCCTCATATACTGGATGACATTAAACAGAGCAGAACTTTGCCTGAATAAGGAAGTGCAGCTACAATGCAGCAGCTATCATTATCCCTAATTGGAATGACAAAACCTGTTCAGATCCTGCTAGCATTTCCTTGTATGTCTTCTGCATGCACTGCAAATCAATTTTTCTTGAGATTTTGATGTGTTGTATGACTCTTAATACATATCCTAGGCCTTGGGACTGGGCTGTATCAGCTTTCTACTAGAGATGTAGTGTTTAAATAAAGAGAGCAAAGAGGCTGAGATGCAATCTTAGAGAGTCTATGTGACTTGGAGATCAGTTGTCAGTGTGTTCCTTGAATACTCAGCAGAGAGCTATTCTAGAATATAGCAGAGAGCTATATTCTAACAGAATATCTTTAATTGCTTTGCATTTTTGAAGGAATTCAGATATCTTAAAGGTATGCAGAAAACACAGTTAAGTGTCAAGCAACTAAAGTTAGGGCTCACAGCCTTAGCATCTTAGCCAATGGGCGAGAAATGACCAATCTTTACTACCCATCAGAAATATCTACAGATGAATGATCATTAAAAATATTATGAATACCACTTCATGCTTGCAAACTAAGCTTATCTTCTGCTCATTGGCAAAATGACCAATTTTGGGATAAATAGGCTGTACACAGAAAAGATTGATATATATGCCACATGATTTAGCTCAGTTGGTTGGAGCATGGTGCTGATAATGCCAAGGTTATGGGTTTTATCTCTGTATAGCCCAATCAGTTAAGAGCTGGATTTGATGATCCCTCTGTGTTTTTCCAGCTCAGAATATTCTGTGATATTCTGGCTGTAACACATCTTTCTCTTCTGTATCCAATTTTTAGCTATGTGTAAATGAACATACCCAGTAGCAGGAGCAATTCCCAAAGTTGAATCTAGCCATGCAACAAATACTAAGGTGATCTGTTGTAGCAGCCCCACCAGTACGGAAACTTTCCTGACAAAGTTTCATCTGCACTTGGCTGGGTCTAGTCAAGGGAGAAGAGTTCAGGAACTTCAGGCAGATCTTTGGCAACAGGTTTCCTTATGATAAAAAAATACCATGTCCTCATACAAATGGTTTTATGGACATCATGAAAGGCAGCTGGGTCATATTGATAATAAAAAGGAGAAACGTGGCGCGTACTTTGGCATTACTTTGCTGTAATGGAGGCAGCTAGCTCTGCTCAGCAGAGTTATTTTTCATCCTCCTGTGATACTGATGCCAAAAGCTCAGTTCCAAAATATCAGGCTGCTGTTTGTTTGAGAAGCAAGTACATGAAGGAGTCCTTGGATTTGCAGAATGTTTTGTCTATTTCTGTTTCACAGCTTGTCCTGCTTTCTTTATAATGTCTGGATTCTGTATGGGCTATGGAGCACGTGTTGGTTCTGTCAGATGCTGTCTGCCCTGGAACAACAAGTGCTGCTGGTCAAAAGGCTCTTATTTTGTGGTTCTACCAAATTGGGAATGCAAGCGGAAAACATGTGGAAGAAAATTATCAGTGCTACTCAAAAATGTTCCTGTCCTTTTCCAATACTTGGACTTGAGTTTCCTTCTTGAAACTACCATATCAACTGAAAATGCTTAGTAATTCATTCAGAATCCTAAGGAAAGGGAAATCCTATGAAAACACACCATTCCAGGCCCAAATGGACTTCCACTCTTTACCAGAGGAGTTTTGCCACCAGTTCAAATGAGAGTGCTTGGGTTAAGCCATCTGCAGCCACTGATCCTTCCTTTGTTCATTCATATGATAACAAAACCACACTAAAGCAGAAGGGAAAAAGTACTTAGAGCTCTGAGGAAACACAGGGCAGATCCTCAGGTAATTAAATTAGCCCAGTTCCACTGTAATCAGTGATGTACACTGTATTCACTGAAGTTACCCCAATTTTTCCTGTCCAAGGCTGAGGCTGACAATGTTTGAACATGTAATTGTTCCATCAGCTGCTGCTCTCTCTGTACCTCTGGGTGGGGTTGAAATTGGAGAGCAAATGCAGTCTTCAGGCAACACCTCAGAAGTGTTACATTTTGTATTAAAAAATATAAATTATTTTCAGACTGACTTTAGTTCATTTCTCACAGGCTAGTTTTACGGAGATGTGTAATTGCAGCTGGACACCGCTTGTAGTAGTTAAACTCCATGATTCTTGTGAGGGTCCAGTTACTTGGAGGGCTTGCTAGTGCAGCTGCTTGGTCTTTGCAGCCACATCTGAGTCATGCTGGCTTTCACTCACCTGCTTAACCTCACAGATGAGAAGCAGAAACTTTTTACCTGGCCTTATCTCTCACATAGGTACAAATATGCTCATGTGTTTATAGCTGCAAATAATTAACATATTTTAAAAACAAACACAATGGAAGCAAACATGAAATGGGGCAGAGGAAGTGAAGCACATAAGCACACTGGGGGTAAGGCCCAGTTCCCAGAGGCTGCTGACAATTGCCTTGTGCCATAGGGTGAGCTGCTGCTTTCCACAATGTGTGGAGCCAATGATACCAGTGTCTTGACAGAGGGGAAGGGGGAGGAATCTTTTCACTGACCCTGACAAACAACAAACTTCTACCCTGAAGCCTGATGTCTGATTAGTTTTTAAGGCTTTTTACTGAAAGGCTGTTAAGTAATAAAATAGTTTATTCCTAAGACCAATACTATTTCATTTATCAATGTACCATTTGATATATTCCTCTTAGTTTTTTTCTGACATCAACTTAAATACCTGTTCTTCCCCTCCTGAAGATGTGGAATTGCTAACTGACAAGTCCAGTTAGTGGGAGCTGAGTCAGTAATACCTCCAGAGATTAAGGGGGCAGAATATTTATAAGCAATTTAATGTTTCAGAGCACTTTCCATAAAGAAAAAAAAATCCAACAATTAGGTACTAATATAAAATGAACCAAATAGTATCCTACTAAAAGGTCAGGTTTATGTAATATGTTTTGCACTCTAACCACACAAAGAAAAAAAAGTTAAGTATTTGATTTCACTCTGAACTTTATGCCTTTGATAAATTTAAGATTATTATTGTATTTAAGCCATTTTATGTCCTCAGTGGGAGTTAAGGCACTCAGCACTTGCAAAATTGAAGTAAGGATGTGAGCAGTAATTTGACCACTCTTGAATTGTATTGCCTAACATCTGAGAAGGATCAGGAAGACAATCCTTAGCCCTGAGCATTATATACAAATGAAATAGGGGTTATCTGGGGGCAGCATAATTCATTAAATGTTCCTTCTAAATGTAAAACACCAAATTCCCTCGACACAGTCAGCCTTTCTATCTGCAGTCTAGTTGTGACATAAAAAAAGATATTACAGTAGAAGTAAACTGAAATTCAGAAAAGCCCAGAAGTTCACTGCTAAAGCTCATTCTCTTTTCTCATTACATCTTTTAACAAACAGAGAGAAAAACATTATAGGAATCACAGTCCTCAGTAGAAAAAGTCTGATTTTAGAAGATGGACTAGATTCTTAGGTGGTATCAATCAGGAGATTTACATTAATTGTAATCCAATTACCCTGTAGCTCTATCAGCTGAGAATCTGATCTAGGAGCTGTAACAGAAAAACATCCATATGTAGCTTCATCTTCCCCTCGTACATCTCCCTCTTTTACTTCAGGCCAGTCTGGGAAAATTTTCAAACAAATATTCTGATCAGATTTTTATTAAGACTGCATAGAGTTACAGTGGGGCAAAAAACTTGTTTTATTCAGTTTATTTCAAGGGAAGATGTAAGGTGACCAGACGAAAGTTCAAAAAAATGTCATAACTGTAATTATATATGTAAATACTATAAGACATGTACATCACCTCATTACACAGACTGTGTGCTCTTACCTTTGATATATTTATTCTTACACCAAACTCTCTCATGGAACAAGGAAGGGCTAGTTGTCCAGTTTAGCCAAACAGGACACAACAGGGTAAGTAAGTGGTTTGCTCAAGGCTACCCAGGAAAACATATCAAAAGAGCATGAGTCTTTCTCATGCTGGGCTAATGCCATGGTCCCCAGACCACTTCTGGGTGCTGAGGTCTCCATTTGTTATTTAATTAATAGAGAGGCTATGGATAATCTTTGGAAAGTCAGCTATTTATGCTCCAGCTTAACCAACACAGAAAAGTGGAAACGTCTGTCTTGTGAGCTGACAAATGGAAGTGTTATATAAAGGCAATTGATTTTAAATTTGCTGTTGCCATGCCATTAACAGGAGAGCAGCCCAAAGACTGGGGTGATTCAAAGGTGCTCCCCTTGGCTCCCCCAGCACTGCCCAGTGCCCTGCTCATACTCAGTGTCATGCAAGAGAGAGGCAGACGAGTAACCAGGCTGGTTCCCTCCATTGTACAGCCCCATCTGTGCTCACAAGGCCGGCAGGGTCTGGACGAAGGTACTGCTGACCCCAGTGGATATTCAGTTATGCCAAGTGACAGTCGCTTTCAGTTAAAATTGCCAACAAATATGAAGGAAAGTTCAAGAAGTCTTGGACAACGGTTTTGTAGTCCAAGTACAGTTTTATAATTACCCTAAATTAGACTATAAAAATACATAAAAATTTGTGGAGAAAAGGGAATGGAAAAGCCTTAAAAATAAGCATTTATATTTCCTTTTCCAGAATTCTGTTTTAAAATTTCCTCATGGAAATGCTGCTGATTCATGTATTTCAAAAATACTATCTTCCTGTTTAGCCACAGTAGGTCAGTCCTGATTCACTGTCCCCTGAAATAGATATTTGTATTTCCTTATGTTTGTATTAATCTTAATACATCTAGGGTCCCTCTAAAACTTTAGAATACCTTTTAACCACAGATATTTTTAAGTCCTTTAAGAGAGTATATACTAAAAATGATGTTACATGTGGGTAGTAGAAAGATTTTGTTCCTTATTATCTGTGACCATGCAGAATTGCAAAGGAGACAGTGAAAGAAATAAGTGAATCTGTCAACTTACTTCCTTTTTATTACCTTACAGTGAGATAGGGAACCGGCAAAAGCATGCCTTTTTCTGAGTGATTCCTGTTTTATTCAAAATCCATGAGGGCTTACCTTAAAAATATATGATGCTATCGAGTTCAGCAAGCTGCATGATTTATTCAACTGGGCTCGCCATTTCTTTCTGTCAGTTATATGTGATCAGTTATTGAAAATGTCTATCACTCATTATATATTTATTTTTTGGAGTTTAGCCACAGTCTTTTAAAAGATTTCACACAGGGGTATTAGGGCCCAATACTCAAGAACTGACTATTAGCTAGTCAGTGAAATAAGTGTTTTGGGACACATTATCAATTGATACAAGTCCTTGTAAACTTCATGCTTCCAATTTACCTCAGCCCTGAGAATCTGTCCTGTTATCACTGACCTTGTACCTGGCCATTTTTGGTGCAGTTTCACTTTGGCACTGTGCAGTGTGGCTGAGACATTTTCCCAGAAAAAATGCAAAGTGTTATACACCATCTCATGTCAGGTATTCTGTACCTCAAATTGGTGGAACAAAGCATGTTATTTCCACTTAGTGGGAAGAAGACAACATTGTTATTTCTACTGCTCTAGTGTCAGGGCTTTTTATTTCCACCGCAGTGATTGTGCAGGCTCTCATAACCAATAAGCCAACATCCACCCTGCCAAAAAAAACAACAAAGAAAACCTTGATTGGTCAGAAGCACATTAGAGCACATGAAAGAAAACTGACTTAGGCTGCAGATAGAAAGAAAATGTCTATTCTCCTGATAGTAGGGCAGAATTTGACTAAAAAATTACGTTTTTCTGACAGATGGACAACCTCTGGATCATTTCCAGTTCTCCAGATGATGCAAGTAGAAAAGCCAAAACAACAAGCCGAGGGCATGTTTAGATTCCTAAATTCCAAAAGGGGAAAGGAAACATGCACTACTTGCTTGTGGTTTTGTAAAGTAAATGCAGTTCAGGTTTAAAACTTCTGGACACAAGTGGTCAGATCTAAAGGCCCCAGATACACCATATCAGACAAAAAAATGTCGTATCTCTCTAGAGCAGAGTAAGTTCTTAGAGAATTTCCTCTGAATAAGAGACACAGAATCACTTCTCAAAAATTTATGCAATGAGAAACAGCTTCAGGGTGAAATTGTGGCTCCCTGGAAACTTTGTCACAGAGTTGATGTGAACTAGTTCACTGTGAACGCTGGCTCTGCCCCATTCCCAGATTGTTCTTCCCACTTTTAAACCTCAACTGCCCTCAGTCTTCAGCCCTCTGAGTGACCTTTTCTTACAGCACAGCATGGTGCTCTGACCTACTCCAGCTCCCAACAACAGGCTTTCTGTTGAACAGCATGTGAACCTGGGCCAGGAAAAGATGGCTTAGATTTTATGAGGATTGTGGACTACAGAGACATTGCCCCTGAACGCACAGGAAGCTTGCTTCTTGGATTGGTGGAAATCTACAATAGCTCACGAATGTAAATAGAACAAGATGCATTTGTCTTAGATGAGCGTACGATTTGTAGATTCTGGGTCTACACACAATTTATTTGCTGTGTTGAGAAATAAAATATCTTGGTTTTATTCCTTATCAGTAAAAAAATATGTTTCTGTTATCCACAAAACTAAGACTGACTCATATTTATATGGCTTCAGTAACACGATATATTTTTAAATGATGGAAACTTCAGGAGTGGAACTAAAACTGTTTTTAGGTGAAAACGATTATTCTGTTATTTTCAAACATAATGATCTCAGTTCAAAAAATTAGCACAAAATGTGTGCAGAAATATGAAAATGAGCGCTTGAGCAGAAATGATCACTGTTCATCTTGGAATGTGTATGTTAGTGCTCTTAACAGCATTGTTTTTTTCATGAAGATGTACTGAATAATTATGGACTGTGACTGGAGACTTGACTTCTTATATTCACAATATAAGAATATCAGATATATAATTTTGTAAACCATAGAAATTTTTATGAAATTTATTTAATTCATAGAGAATTTTAGTGAGAATTATTTTTTTCATGTCACCACAGCCCTTAAACTTGAGGCTGACATCAGCATAAGATATGTGCTGTTTATTACTATATGTTGGGGACAGTTTCAAAAAGTCTTCTACAAGTGCCTGCAAAAAACAATAATATTAATTTTAACCCATAATGAACTGTTCTCACTTGTACCAGCCAACATCTGCCTAGTTACTGCTCTACATTTTTACCCAGAGACGTTAGAGGTGTGGCCATCCTGAACCCTGTTTCTCAGAGGGTCTGAGGATGGGGAGTTGGAGAAGATTACAGCCCAGTCTGAGATCTCAGATCCCGCACCTGGATCTTTATCAGGGAGCAAGAGCAGTAGCAGGAGGCGGGAAAATACTGGGCACGCTCCCGCTGGAAGCAGGGCACGGCGGAGCTGTGGATGCGGTCCCCGCCAGGGCGCCGGTGCCGCACGGTCCCTGCAGCGCCGGCTGAGGTCACTGTGGCTCCGCACCTCCCGTTGCTTTTGGAGCAGCTTTTTGCTGCTGGAAGAAAGGATACGGCAACAGATTTTTCTATTTTTTTTTTTTTCTCCCAGAAACATATAGTTTCTAAAAATGAGGACTAACTGATGGTTGTAATTTTGATGGAGATTTACCTGTAGGCAAGACGGCAATCAAACCCACACTATTAATGGAAGGCTGATTGAGTTAATGAATATAATTGTCAACTCTGCAAACTGATTCAGTCTGTCTAACAATCTATCAGTTTGTCTTTCCTCTTGGAGTTGTCCCCATTTATATCTTGCTCTATGAGGGCTGTAGGTGAATACCTAAAATCCCCATAAATATAATATTGTTTGAGGGCGGACTGATGGATGCTTGGGAAAGAAAAGGGGATCTGCCATACCGGGTAGCTGAATTTATCACTGTTCAATTAAACACGATAAATTTGGACTAGGCAGCTGAAATAGTAGGTAATATTAACTTTTGATGTTATCATACAGCTGGTCTGCATGAAATTCAGGTCCTTTATTCATTAGACTAAGTATGTAAAGGACTCATCCTTAACTTAAATGTCTTATGGTCTGATGAATGAAACAGTGTACAGGAAGCATTGCATATAGATATCACAGACTGATGCTCTAAAGTAAGAAGAAAATGTTCTGTGGAGCAGGGAAGAGATAAGGAGATGTGAGAAAACATAAAAAATGCCTCCTGTGAGTCTGAATTTCAGGCTTCCCATTTGCCCATTTGTCAGCTATTCCTTCACTAGCACTCACATATTACTAATTTTATTTAATAGAAGAGTATTTTGCATGTCCTGGCATGCAACATTGTAAGCCTCTTTCCAACATAAAGAATCCTTCCCCTCCCAAATTTTCTTATGCTGTATCACTGTGTGTCACAGCTAACAGCTGCTGAATACACATCATCTGTATGACTGAGAGTTTATCCTCAAGTTAGTTGGATGAGACAGTAGGTTCCAGAGGCTACACTGCCATTGAATACACTTACTTCAAATTTAACATGAAGTTTAATCAATAAAAATAACAACAATAAATTTTTCTCATTCTGCTTTTCTTATGCTGTAGAAATGCCTGAGTATAGATGGCTTTCAGCTGTTCCTCAAGAGATACCTTTGTCATTTACCGAGCATTTTGTGCTTCACAAGAATTCCTATTACAATGCCACAACTTAAATTTGCCTTGCCTCAATGCTCTTGAAATTCCTCGCCAGCTGATGGAAAAGGGAGTATCATTTGGTGCTTGCATGTAGGTGCCATCTAGATCAACAGTGTCTATGATCTATATGCATAGGCAAACACTAAATTCCCTGGAAAATAGAAAGAAATATGACTTAAGAAAAGTGAAAAACTTCTATGTCAAAGAATAGAGTAGAACTGCTTGTTAGGAACTTCAGTGAATTAGTCAATATCTCTTGCTCAAAAATGAAACGTTAGCTAAAAGTTGAATTAACTGAGTGAGCCAACTAATTGAAGTCTTAATCATGACCCGTAAAAATAATAGATTTGTTTCCTTTTCTAAATGTATTTTTATGCATATAAAGACTGTCTGATAGGCATTTTTCAAAAGGAGGCAAGAAGAAAGCAAGGATTTTATGTTCACTCTTCAGGTCCTGTCTTGCCTGTCTGCCTGTAAGAATCCAAAAAGTGTTTAAATTATAACATCAGAAGAGTCAGGAGCAAAAACTGTCAAGTCTTTAGGGGAGAAAGGGTTATTAGCCATGACTGTTTTGATTTTTTCATTTTGTTTAATTTTAGTGTCTAAAAATCATTTGGAAAGAGGATGTTTTTATTTAAAATTCAACATCCACAATACTTACATTATGGTGTGAAAGCTGCACTAGATGACTGATATCTTGGCAGATCTCCCAGGGGCTTAAGCTGTGCAGGATTTTACCCATTATTTTTAAAGCAAACAAGTATAGGGGAAAAAAAAAGCAGAATAAAAAAGATTCACCATTTCATTCTAATAAAGAAATAATAATAATAATGAAAAAAAAAATCTTTGGCACGTATGGCTTTCACAGAAGGGGTTTTGATTGACCACTGGGTCAGGTTTGTTATCTGAAAATATCTACCTTAAATATAATTCAGAAATAAAAGGGGGGTTTGTGAGGTGGTGGTAATTTTTTTATTTTACTTTGTGCTTTGACAGAGACTTACCCTCCATTTTAGCTGAAGGACTTACTAAAATTCAGAGTTTGAAATACCAGCTCAAATTCAGACACATGGATGAACACATGGCAGACTGTTTCTCATTGGAAATGGCAAGAAACATTTCCACTTACTTTTAATATTTATTTAGTGATTTTTATGCAGCACCAGTAACACCATTATCTCAGCACTGACAGAATGATATAAACTGTAAAATATCTTCTTTGAGACATTTAAACCTTTGCTGGATAAAATGCTAGTAAATGTGATATTAATTAAGAAATAATCCTGCACAATAGTAAAAGACATTAGATCCTTATGAGTAAAAGGAGTTTCTCCATTTTTAATATTTTTAAATCTGTGGTAGGCATAGGATAATGTTCTTAATTTGTTACTTTTTAGTAGAAGATCAAAGCGCATTATAAATTTAACCTTGATTTGAACAATACATTTCCTTCATATTCTCTAGGCCTGGGGTTTTTTTAAATCATCAATTTTTTGGGTGGGTGTGTAAGTCAATATGTGCTCCTTCTGCGCCCAAAAAGTATTTTAAGTATATTTCCACGGTTAAAAACTTAAGTGTAAACATTTTTTATTTTAGAATCTAGTGTAAAATGGTTGCCTTAACTTTCCAAATGTGCTCAGATACTATGGTGATGGGCAAAGCACGACAACTAAACTCATGAAGTCGTGTTAGAGAGAAGATTGTTCAGTACACAGGTGGCTGCTTTAATTTGCAGTCCCCCACTGTTCAGCAGCTCTGGGATCAGCTTTAAGAAGAAGACTTCCCATTCCTCAGCCATGCTAAGGCATGTATTCGGGGAACTTTATATTCACATACCTGTTTCATGTCCCTGGAGCTCAGCTTATTGATTACTCACATGCTGGAACATTCTTAACTTTAACAGCTTTGTTAAAATGACGACTAATACAGTCAGTCCCCATTTTGTGCAACAGGGATATACATTTTTAAAAAGGGAAAAAAGGGACAAGCCAAAATGTATATATGAGCTTTAAAAAGGCTTTAGACAGATTTGAGGGGTTCCAGTACATGACAATCTAGCCCATGACGTTAAAACTGCTTTTCTTTCAAATCATGGGCAAACCCATTAATCACTAAGGGCAATAGTAACAGTGGCAGCATGTGGCAGGCATTGGTAGTGAGAGAAAAACAGTCTGAGTAAATGCAATACTTTCTTCAACATTGCACACTACTTTAGCATAACTGATTTTGAAATGTTAAAAGATGCAATTTTGAAACAGCTAGTAAGTATGGTTTAGAATGGCTTCTGATCCATATTATGCCATTTTCTCTCAGTTTTTAAAAAATTTTAAAAATAAATAATTTGACTGAACAAAGGTGAATTTCATCATACTATTCCCACACTTCTATTTTTTAACTTTATAATGGTTCACAGGTTAACATTGTGTGAAATCACTAATGCTCTTCACAGAAATATTTCAGTCTGGTAATAAAGAGAAGAACCCATTTGTAAACAGAAAAAGGAACAGATGGATAAAACTGCAAATATTATTTCAGTTTAATCTAATTAATTGCAGAAGCAGAAAAATTCTTTCAGTATTAGAATTTGCCAATGCTGAGGCTGATTTCTGTGCTCCAGATTACAGCTCTCAGAAAGGGGTCTTTTGGACTAATTGCATCAAGTGGATGGACAGATAGACAATTTATTTCTCTGAGAGTTGTTTTCTGGATAAAAATAAAGTCCATTATTTTTGGGGACAGCCTTCAACCAAGCTTTTAAAAAACAACTGACTTTTTTTTTTTTTTTTTTTTGATTATAATTTGTTTGCAAACACTCATTCTAACCAAGCAGAATTTACTTACATCCTGCAGTGGGACAAGCCCCCAAGTGATATGGGTTTACAGGAACCTCTTATGTCCCATTTTCCAGCTGTGGGAAAATGATTTTCAGGAAAGGGAAAATGACTTGTCTAAAATCATACAGTGAGATTAATGATACAGCCAAGCATTGAATGCTTAGGCTGTGGTCAGATGATCGCTAAGATTGGTTTTATGCATTACTGGATCACCTGGCCATACAAATTTGGTGCAGGCAGGCATGCACTTCTGTTGATTATTCACAGCCCATCAGATAGTGCTTATGTCAGCTGGTGCCCTGAAATAGCCCAGAGTGCAGCATATCCTATATGCCATTCATTCTCATCTCTCAGGTGTAGTTTGGGATGATGGCCTGTTGCATTGTGGTAGGAAAGTTAGCTTCTGCTTATGAGGCTGCTATTACTACAGGAAAAACCCTGGAAAGTGACCATGTCACAAGCAAGGCACTGCTTTAATGTCACAACATGTCAGGGCATCACAGTTTCAGGCTGCAGTAGGTGGCAACATGGATCTGTTGTTGGCTCTGCCCCTGGAAGTGCCCATTTCCTGCTACAAGCTGGTGATGGAGGAGTGCAGATGTGATGCCCAAAGCATGGTGTTTCACACTGGGCTGCATGAGCAGAGAACAGAGGACAGAACTAATTGTTTTGCCAAACCTTTTCTCATTGCTGATTCAATGGAGCACAGTAAGGCCAAGAAATAACAGGTTCCTGTTTCCTGAGGCACCTGGTTCATGAGAAGAGCTATAACCATAACAGAAGGTTACGCTTAAAATATGGGGAGATCCAGAATATGAGGAGAGCTTCTGAAAGGAAGTGTTTCGAAACATCACCTTGCAGACACTTCTCAGGAAGGTGTCCACCCAGCCAGTGATATTAACTGAACACTGAGGAGAAAGGGACTTAAACTTTCTGAGAGGTGGCAGCTCTTGACTGCATTTGGATCTGAATCAATTTGGGCAAGATTGACTGCAACTTCAGCAAGACAATGCTGAAGTTCCAAATGCTCTTTGAAAGGGTCCCAGCTCATGATCTGAGTAAGCCACGCAGGAATTCAGAGTGAAAGTTGTTCAACTGAGTATGTATCCTCTCTCTGTCCTGTGACCTGTCCTGATTGTTTATCAACATCTTGGGTCACTGCAATATTGTGCTGGGGTCATCTTCAGCTGGTTTCAGAGACCTCATGAAGCTTGTGTTTTCTGTATTCCTCAGCTGATGCCCTGGAGACAGGACAGTATGCTGTCATTGTCATGTTATTTTGTGCTTCCAAAAATATCCCATGCCACACTTATTTCAGTTCATCCAGCTCAACCTAAACCAGAGATAAGACAGCAGAATTACAGACTAGTTTGGGTTGGAAGGGTCCCTTAAAAGTGATATGGCCCACCCCCCCTCCAATAACCAGCAGCATCTTCAACTAGATCAGGTTGCTCAGAGTCCTGTCCAGCTTGGCCTTCAGTATTTCCAGAGATGGGGCATCCACCACCTCTCTGGACAAATGGTTCCAGGGCTTCAACAACCACATCATAAAAGAGTTCTTCTTTATACCTAATCTAAATTGACCCTCTTTTAATTTAAAACCACTAGTCCTTGTCCTATTGGAACAGCCCCTACTGAAAAGTCTGTCTTCATGTTTCTCATAGGCTGCCTTTATGTACTGAAAGTCCAGAATAAGGTCTCCCTGAAATCTTCTTTCCTCCTGGCGGAACAAACGCAATTCCCTCAGCTTTTCCTCATAGGAGATGAAGGTGACTTGAGAAGACCTGTCTGATTAGGCTTTGAATCTTTAGGATTTACATAATCTGTTCTGGTGGCTCAACTGTGAGTTGGTAGCCACCCGCTGAAAGATGGTAAATGACAACTGAGGACAGTAATGAATAGTTAGAGGTTGTAATATCTTGAAGGCTCCAATTACTGCCATTGCTACTCTGTGACTGTGCCTGAAGACAGAGTGTGGGAGTGACTCGACTCTGCCAGTGACTAAGCAATTAGCCCCAAAGGCAACATGGCACATTTCTCTGGGCCTCCATTTCCCATCTGTGGAAGCAGAGCAGTGCTGTGCATTCACTTTCATTTAGCACATTCTGCTTTGACACTAAGTGTGAGGATTCTACTTTATACTGGGATTTCTGAAATGCATCATGAGGGAACTAGACATCTACTCAAATATAACTAAAACAGTAGTTAGAAATTACTGGAAATGAGCCCATGTCCTTGCAGTAACAACAGTTACACTTCATCTCCTTCATATTCTCTTTTTCATATAGAGAGATCAGAAAGACCTTATTTCCCCGTATTAAGATCACATGGCAAACGTTTTCTTGGAGCAAAATGCCTGCTAAAACATTTTGGTTTATGTAAAGGCACAAAGTGGTATTACCTATGGGGCTTCAGGCTGCAGGGGCCTCCAGGCAAAATACTCTACATGCTGAAGAGGAAATGCAGTTACTGAAGTCAAGTTTATGTTTTTTAACCTATTTTTCTTGAGATAACTTTGTCAGATTGTCAAACAAACTCTCCAAAGGGATTTGAGTCACAACCACATTAAACTGGAATCCAATCTTGTTATGCTGGCCTCAGCGAGTGGATATTCCCTCTGAGCAAGCCTGCACTGTATTAAGCTGCCTTCTGTTTCTTCAACCTAAGCTGTGAATGTATAATCATATTTCCTTTTGAAAACGACTTGTTTTTCTTCATTACAGAAACAGGATTGATTTTCCTACAGAGTGTTACACTTGTCAAAGCAGCTATAATCAAATTTCAGTGTAATGTCCCTACACAAGTAATTCCCACAATTAAAACTGTAACCGTTCTGGATACCTGTTGGGTTAGATTCTAACCTTCATGTGTATCTGGAATTGGTCCACTGAGAACACGGGCCAAATCCACAGCTTTGCAAATCAAAGTCACTGGAGCTGTATCTGTGGGCACCAATTGTGGATATAACTGACTACCTCCAATGAAGTAAACAGAATCACTTATTAATACTGGTATGACAAGAGAAAAAATATAGGATCAATAAGTCTAAATAAATTACCTTTTACATCAATGAATGACAGAAACTGCATAGTTTTTGTAATTTTCCCATGTTCCAAACCTTCCCTTATGTATCCAGTGGAGCTGGATACAAGGATGGCCATGCTTCAAAAGTTGGCTCAGAGGAGGCTTCAGTGGCCCAAGAAATCCAATGACAAACCGTTTTAAGAGTTCACTGCCTCAATAGGCTACATTTTGGGTGATCAATCTTTAATTTAAGATTAATTTAATGAAGATATTTATGTCAGCCTTGAAGGGAGCATGGGCTAAAACTGCATCCTTTATATGCGTGACACTCAAGTGCTGCCTTTGCTGTGATATTACTAAAATGATCCTGCAGGTCATTCTCCAGACTTCCAGTCATCATTTGTAGCTCTAGTCAGGCCAATCTGTTATCTTTCCTGGACAAAACTTTTAAGAGAAGGCAAATGTGGCTACCTTCCCAAGCACACCATGGCTTTCCTGTGCAGTGGTCACCAAGGAGGAAGCCACAACCCCCGTTAAGAGGGCTGATGCTCAGTCACACTCCAAGTCTTCCTCTTTTCTCTCACACACACACACTATCACGTGCACATCCACATACTCCTGCAAAATGCTGATAACTTAAGTCAGCAGCAAATAATTAAGACAAAAATGCATTTTAAGTATAAAGCTGAATCACAGCTCCCAGTGCCTGGCAGCAGCTAGGTGATATAAAGGATAAACTTGCCCTAAGGGTCAGCACTGGAATTCCCCCATTGCGGGAGGAATTAATGCTTAAGGCAGTGCAAACAACTGTGCTGCTGAATTTGCAGCTCCACCTATTTTCTGAAGGTCAAGCAGCCTGAACTCCCTACAGACACACACTGCTGCATGTGTGCACACACACACAGAAGTAAGTAAAAATAAACAAAGTATTTACCAGCATGCCTTTCACTTACATCCACTTAGTATTATCTATTGTAGTCATTCCATTGGAGAACAACATGTTATTAAGAGAGGCCAGCTCTGCCAAGTGTTAGTCCCCCAGAGGGGACTCACCCATGTGTTAAACATTTTAGCTCTCGTAATGGAAGGCTATGCTGTATATTTCAATGACAATTCACTTAGTACTTACAGATGAGATACTTGGGAATGCATCCCAGCAAGCAGTGTTTGCTTTTGATACTGAGAGAGTGGGCATTAAAATCACGTAGTGCATATTGTTTATGAGGCAGATGCTCTTGTGGCAGCCAGCAAACCACATACTCAAGTTCATCTCAGGGGCTCAGTGTGTGCATCAGACTTGCTCTGAACAAGGAGAGCCCTGAACACACTTGGATTCCAGAGGCAGGAAATGATTAGGAGAGTAGAGTGGCTGAAGAGCTTAAGAAATGTAGAAAAGAAATTGCCTTTATAATCAGGTAAACAGAGGCTGCTTGTTTCTACACAGCAGTCATTCTTAAGACATCCTGTAACAAGGAAGACAAAGATATCTCAGGCTGCTTCATCTGCTTTAGAAGGGAGACGAGATTTCACAAAACTTTGTTGCTATAAGCAGAGACTTATTTGACATGAAGGAAGAAAAAAGCAGGAATTACAGGAAGACACTAGAGATTCCTCATGGGGTCTTTTACCCAATACTCTTCTCAAACAGTCTGGAGTTCTAAACTGGGGCTTGCACTACAGAAGAATGTCCCAGTCCTGGTTTCCTTTAAGTAGATTTGACTTTGTCTCATTTAAAGCAAATGTGTTTCTTTGTTGATGTGAAAGTTTTGACGACACACCACCCTAATTGCTGCTCTTGAGAAACACAAACCTGCAGCCAATGCTCTATGACATGTTTTTGTGCTTCTCGTTGTTATAGCTTTCCACCAACTGATCATCACAGCAAGTCAACCTGCAAATAAGTACTCCTGAGCACTTTAATGAGGCCCTTATCTCTGGCCAACTTCGGAATACTCATTGGGCTTTCCCCCTGTTGAACAGCAGCAACTCCAAATAACCCTCCCATTAAAAGAAACGCGCTGCTGTCAGAGATGTCAGGTTGAAGGGCCAGCAGGCTTCTGAAGCCGCTGTTGCATCATCCTTTTGTTGGGCCAAGGTACAATGCCTACTGGAGTGATTAGAGCAATTACTCAGCACTGTTTGTCACAGTCAATCAGATCTGACCAGCATGAGCACAGCCATGACCTAGACCTGCCTCTCCAGCAAAGCATTATTATTGGTTGTCATCTCTGTCTTCCGTAGCTCCATGCATGTGTCTAAGTTGGAAATGCACTAAGAAAACTTCCTAGCAATTATTTCTCTTTCACTTCTCTCCTTGATGGGCCTCTCCAATCATCTGATGCATGCTTTCTTCCCTTTTGTCTTACTGCCTGTGTTCCTGCTAATATCTACTGTGATTTTCTGCCAATGAGTTCAGTAGCAAAAGCCACTTGAGAGTCTCTAGAGTCACCCCTTCTCTCATTTTCGACTAGCACGAACCAAAGAAGGCTGCTAGATGTGAGCTAATGGAAGAGAGGAGAGAGAACTCAGTAATTCCAGTCCTCTGTGCATCTCCTTTACAACATTTTCTACGGCAAATGCAATCTGGTATGGGTATTTTGTAGTAAAGTGCTTATCTTGCTTAAAGTGCAAGATTAAAACCCAAAGATTAAAAAATGTGTTGCTCAAATTAATGTTAACAAGTTCTGTGATTTATTTTTTTTTTTATGGCTGGAATTAAGATGTTGAAGAAGAATAACACTTGAACCTGGTGACTGAAGTGTCCTGGCCCCTCTATACTGCTACTCATTCTCACTCTTGCTTTCATCTTAAGCTTTGCTTGAGATCTGCAGGACAGCAAGGAAAAGCACATCTCTGCTCTCTGCCTTCCCTACAAAGACAAAAGTATCCAACTGGGCTGCACCTTCAAACTGCCATATTCTCTCCTCTTTTTCATTTTTTATCCCAATGCACATACAAGAAAGATACTTTGTCAGCATTATCAAAGAAAGAAAAAAAGGCATAGAAACATATGTTTCAGGAGGCTGAGTTGTCACATCGATGCAACTTCAGACAGATGAATGGATGAAGAGCTGCCTAGTGCCATTCTGCAGCACTCTGATACAAATGTCCTGCATGCAGGTGTGTGAGGGAGACTAAAGGACATAATTTCATGCAGGCCATGTCAGTAGAGGTTCTTACACTGACCCTAACTGTGGTAAGTGAGGAAAGGAAGAAGTCATGACAAACACGTGTGTGTGAACAAGACTTCAAATTTCAATAAGGGGAAGATGTTAAATGTACGTTGTTGTGATTATTGTTAATAGGAAAAATGCTTGTGCTGGTACTTGCAGCTGGTTGCTAATAATGGAGGAATAAAGGGCCCTCTGATCATAAAAAATCCCAGCAGCAGCTTTGTCACATTAGTACAGTAATTTCAGTATTGCTTTTAAAACTGTTCAAAGCAATCAGTAAACAATAGATTATTAAACACAAAATGGTTTGTAATTATTTTTCCAGGAAGTAGATACATGCTACTAAAATTATAATATATACTGTATTCTGTGATGGTATAAGGACCCTGAAGTTTAGACAGTTTCCAAAATTCTTTATGAGAATGAGGAAACATTTACCATACACAGGCCACCAGTGAGGTTTCTTTCACTCACCCTTAAAACTATTGTTTCTCAGCTAAGCGAAATTAGAAGTTCAGCACTGATACTCTTTGGAAAATGTGGATAAAGGTATTGAGATATGGGGCACAACAAAGAGTATTTCAGCTGTCTGACTTCAGGGATAAAGAACTGGCATACTTTGTAGTTTGTCAGATCCTTAAATCCTTTGAAAAGGTTTAAGGATAAAAAACCTACAGTTAGCTAGGAAATAATGCACATTAGAAATAATAGCATAAAATTACAAATAGATGAAGTAAGAAAATGTATTACTAAGATTATACTTAATAAGTATCCTTCTTAGCTGATTTAATATCTCAGCTTCCTGTCAGACTGGCTGATTAGCCTTTACAAAGTACCCCAAGGCTGGTATACCCTGACAAAATCCAAAAGGTATATATTTTTCTCACTAGTAAAGGTGGTTGCCAGAGACATCCAGTGCAACTGCTGTGCACAATCTGTTTCTCTGGTAGTTCAGAAAAGAGTAATTGTCTCTTCTTGTTCACTCTTCTTTATTGTCAGTAAGGAGGTGATGCAGGGGATCAATCATTTTACCTGTCCTTTAAGGTTACCAATTGTTTATCTTAATTGGAAAATTCCTGCCTTCAGCTCTAATTAAAATAATTTATCTATTATTTTGTCTATTAATAATTTTTCTATTATTTCAATGTAGGACACAATAACAAAGCTTTATAAATCTTACAGCAGTTCAGTAGATGCAAATAATTAAATTTTTATTTAATCAGACTTTTAAAACTAACCTGTGTGTTCTAATTACATATGAAGGATGGAACCCTGCTTTGGTTTGGATTGGATTGTTAACATCCACATATTTACTGTTAAATAAGGGCAGGGTCCTTTCATACTTATCTTAGAAGGTAAAGCTGAATAATCTGGGTGAAACCAGAACCACTCCGAAACTCTGTCATTGACTCAGTTTCATGTTGACCATTTGCACCAACTCTTTTGACATTTCTTTAGTCTGAGTCAGGGAGAAAGAGAATGCTGGTACACTTTTACTTAAATATTCTTATAATTTATTACTAGGAAATGCATGGTCATGAACTCAATGTGGCATGCAAAATAAGTAATTCAAAACTTCAAAGGCTTGAAGATATGTTTTCTTCACTCTAAGAAATGAGTTTACTTACACTGTTGCAAAATGGGTTTCAATCAACAAAGTTTTTCTCTGCTAAGTAGCTGACAAGTTGTGATAGGAGCATTGCCAGTTCTGCTGCAACTTTTCCTCTCCTTTGAAATAGTTTCAGAGCATGTGCTGATACCCGTAGAGAACACACTGGATTCAGTGATTCTCCATATGGGTGAGTGCACCGCAGAACCAGAGCCTTAATGGGGCTTAAGAACAGGAAAATTCTGTTTCACACTGTTTGACTACCCTCAAGTTGGAAACTGTAGAGGTGGACATGCTTCTCTTGTTGGTGAAAGACTTCATGGTATAGGCATTACTTGTGAAACTCAGGGACACAACAGAGACTGTGTCTGTGAAAGGGTTAAGTGTCCATGGAATGGCACAGCCATGCCATTATCTTGGTAGATTTTTCAAAATCGTGAACTTTACAAGATTCACTTATTCATATAAACTAGCAACTAAACAGTAATCCCTCATGTGTTCAAATATTTTCCTTAAATGTTCTGTATTCCTGCATGATTTGCATCTCACACTGGCAGTTCTCCTGCTGTGAGATGGCTATCAAGTTCAGTAAAAGATGACTTTTACAAATGAAATTCCTGAAGGAAATAAGGTTAATATCTCTCAAATGAAAAAAATTACCTAGTGCTATGTATTTATTACTTGACTGAACTAATGATATAATTCTTCTCTTAAGTTAGTTGTTATTGAAGCTATAACTAATTTGAACTTTGCCCACATTGGACTGTGGAAGATGGCAGATATGAGTGACTCTGAAAAGTTAGGCTAATGTTGAGGAGAAGGCAAAGAAAAAGAAAAGTCAGGTTGTTTGGTCTGATTTCCCTGCAGCTGATTGCATCTGGCAGTCTGTCTCCATCTGACTTGCTAGCTGAGTACAGTACAGGGCTGCATCTTTTTGCATCCAGTAAATCTGAGTGGATTTAACAAATCCAAATATTATCAGCTTTCTTTTCCCTACTTTCCTGACTTTTCTCTGGTAGGAACAGACTTCTCTCCTTGCCACTAAATCATTATTATTCTTATCACCTGCTATTTAATCACAGACAATACACCTGGTGTTGTACAAGACTAAATTTCCTTTACAATGAATTTATGATCAAAAATAGAGAAGTTTCATCTACAGGATAATCACTCTTGGGAGAGTGGCTACACTTTAGCCATCTGGAAGAAAGATTTTCAAAAACAGATCACTAGCAACCGCATGATGAACTTCTGCCAAGCCTTGTGGAAAGCTTAGTTTTCTAACTGTGCTTTTGGAAAACCTTGGAGAACTTTAGTGCTAGAGAGAAGTGCATGGGGTTACTGAGGTTAGTTTCAAATCTTCTAAAGGGTTAGCTGTTAGCCTAATCAAGTGCCCCACCTGAATCAGTCACACCTGAGATTCAGCAAAACTCTATGAGAAGCTGATACAAATGAAAGACTCCTTTCAAAAAACAAAAACTCAGGAGAATCACTGGTTGCCTTAGAGTTGACACTTCAATGTATGTACATGTGCTGAGGTGGTGGTTGCCCTCCAGCTCTACACTGAGCCAGCAGCCCAGAGAAGAAAAGATATTAGCTGAATAAATTTGTGGCCACAGTAAATCTAACAATAGGGCACTAATTCCACATCAAAAACTTTTTGGCTGTAGGATTTAAAGCACTGAGCTGGGATAATCTCACTCCAGCAATTTAAATGAGGTAAAAGTATTTGGATGTATTAATTTCATACTACTGGGGTTTCTGCCAAATTACATACTGTCTGCCTGCTTCATTCAAACTTTTGCTCTAAACCAGCAGCTGATCTCCCTCAGCCTAATACAACATTCACAAGAAATAAAGCTTGCATAAACTCTGTATAATGTAGCCAGGCTAATTCAACAGAAAAGCAGTCATGTATGTGTGCATATCTAGATAGGACCTGCACCACTCTGTGCTCCAGAGGGCACAATGTCTGATGTGATGAGTGCAGGACCTTCCATCTAGCGTGGGAAGTAAATGCAAGGAAATGTTTCCCCTTGGCCAGACACCAGCCTCATCAATTCTCACCTTGAACTAAGCTACATATAATATTAATTGCATAGGAATAGTCTGTTCCCATGGTTATGGGAAGTGCGTTCTTTTGCCTCTGCTGGGTTCTTATTCCCCAATTCACCTGTGGTAGAGTAGCTGTAGCCAATCCAGACCTATGAAGTCAGCTCCTGTTATTGTCCTTGCTGTTAAATTAAGCTTTTAAACCCATGTGTGTATCAAGTGCACAATATCTGTACAGGAAGCCTAAAATAAAACTAGGAAAATGATAAAGTTTTGGTCTGGTATTTATACCAAGAAAATAATTTTGGTTTCTCTTAAAATAGTTTTTTCTTTATGTTGGATGGAGAAGATTTTACCCCTTTGCTTTACTTAGGGTGCTTTGGATAGAATAAGACAGGGAAAAAAGAAAAAGAACAATATAACCAAGTGCAGCAAGGAACTAGATCAAGGTAGATTGCAATATGCAACTCAAGATTTTTACAGCATGCATTTACTTCCCTTTTAACTTTTCTCTTTAAATTTTCTCAGTTGACTATTTGTACTTATACATGCAAAACCCATCAAAGTTGTAGCTAGATAAGTGAATATTGTTAGTTTAGGCTTCATGTTTTCGGCTGGGCTATTATGTTTAAATATTTCCTTCTGCATTCACGTTGTATTTCTAGCACATAGTTCTGCTATTCCTTACCACAAAAATTGAGACATTTGCTCTGGATGCTTCGGGTCTTTCAGACAGGTGTTATTTGCCCAATAGCTTAATTACACTCTTCCATGGAGTGTGTACACAGCAGGCACTCTGCATTTATAATTTAACTCTTCAAAGACAAGAAGTAGGAAATGACATGACACACACAGCACAAAATCTTAAATCCAGTTATTCTGTCCCTATATAAATAAAAAATTCAAATCCGGCTACAGCAATAAACTCTATACAGATTTCATGCCTTAATTTTTTCATTAATTTCAAAAGGTTTTTTGAGTCAGGCCAGTCCTGATTCCCTTTTTCAACACAGCATTTTTGGGACCATTAAGTCTCTGTCTTAATCTCTCTGTTCTAAGAAAACTTGCTCTGCACTAGCTGCTACCTGATTTTAAAAGTCTTTCCCTGTAACAAGGATATATTCATCCTCTCACTTGGCATGGGCTTCCAGTCTTGCTACATGAGTTTCACACCCAATACTTGTGTTTCCTACAAGAAATTTTGTGGTCTATAATTCTTCCCCTCACAGAAAAATAGGATGGATTATGCTCCTCACTTCTACCAGTTATTGTTACACTGAGTGTGCATTTCAATAGGAGATGACTGATATTCAAAATGCCATATTTTTGAAGGCAGATCAATATATGATACAGCAGAGATAGCGTATGGTAGATCCCACTTACACTGATATGTTTGACGATAGAGTAATTTCACGTAAAATTAGAATTAATAAGATGCAGATAGACAGATTTCCCATCGTGTCACAATTTTGATTTACAATGGGAAGACCCACTCGAGAGGCAATGCTCATGGGTTCTAATACATTTAACATCATCTGGGTGATGAAGCTAAACATCAATTTGAATTAACAGTGTGAAGATTGTAAGAAAGAGGGAAAAGGGCTTATGTGGCTTGCCTGAAGTCAACAAGATAGAGTGCAAAAATGCTGGGGTGGAATAGTCTTCTGAGCCCCATTCTTCTGTTTCAGCTACCGTGGCTCACTTATCTGTTACTCCAGAAGCAGTTTAGCAAATTTAGGTCAGGCTGTTTTTCAGTTAAACACAGTCACCCATTAGTGAAAATAATATATCATTCCAGCTTGCATTTTAACAAGATTTCTGTTGGAAACATGGAGCTAGTTGAACACAATAGAGTTACTGCAGCAGTTGATGAGAATGGGTGATTTTTAAAATAACACTTTACAATTTGCTTCTTTATTTCAAGAAAGGCATAACAAAAAAAGCTGCTCAAGTCTTATGCAAGAGCAGGATACATATGCAGAAAGTATTTGCTTGCATCACTGTATAAATAAAAGACTGAAAACAGTGGATAATATGCTTTTCAAAAAAATGACAAGAAGAAAATTGTACCAAAGTGAATAGACCAAAAACCTGCCCCTTAAAAATGACTCTGTCATTACAATTTACCTGTTGACTTGTTGTGCAGGACCTGAAGGGCACTTGCTATACAATGTTAAAAAAATTTTCGAGTAACTTCTTTGTTGTTTTACTAGAGGCTGTTCACAAAAATAAGATGATTTTGCTCAGAATTTTATTTCAGAGCCTTCTAAAATAAAGAAGGGCATGCAAAACCACTGAAGATTCAGACCTTTTATGATGGTTTAAAACTTTCACTTTAGCTGGTGATTACTTGCTTTTCAGCTCAGTTAGTTCTGTGGCAAAGTGTAAGAGCCATTTTTCCAGACAAAATGGAGTTCTCTCTAATACATTTATTTTTGCACCTGAGGTGACAGATAGAAGATTCCTTGCTAATATTTAACCTAGAGCTGTGCTTAGTATCCGGTATTTCTTCTCACCAATTTCTTCATGAAATTATTGATATAATTTTACCAGAGTTCGAACTCCCTTATTTTATAATCTTATAGGTCACATCTGGAGTCTACTTACCATCCACATAGGACAAAGGCTTGTGGCAAGACGGTGAGTTCAAATTGTGATAGAGTCTGCTCTCTCCTCTTTGCCTGGGTATCCCAAAGCTTGGTGTGATCTTAGTGTGTGTGCAGTTCTTACAGTCAGGAGATGAAGGCCTTGGTGACAAAACCAGTGCCAACCACTTGACAGTACACTGTCTTTATAGATATTTTTGGCTTTAACTCCATGGTAGCTTGGATGGTTGGGGAACGAGAATTCTTTATTTCCACTTAAGGCATAGTTAATTAAAATACTGGCATTTTTTGGGCATATAGTGTTGACTATGAGCAATTCACTCGTATTTCTTCCTGGCAAGCAAGTCCTTCTTCTTTTAACTATCTTGTTGCTGTTACCATTCTTATCACCATCATAAGGCTTCTGCTTTTGAAATGATGCTTATATGGATTAATGGGCCATTTATAACTAAATTATGGAAGTCTGGTCTGTGTGATGGTTCATTCAGTGACTGAAATAGGCTATGGAGTCTAATTATCTGAACTTGACAGTATTTTACCTGTCAGTACAGAGTAAGCTTCATTATTACCAAGATGTTGTTATGCTGTTGTCACTGTTTTAACATCAACCATTATTAAGGGTCAGTGTGAAGAATAGACAAACCCATGGCATCTGAGTAGAAAATCAGCACTGCATCTAAAATAACTTTGCTTGACAGAAATTTAAATCAAATTTCCATAGGAGCTTCACCTGCACATCTTTAAATACCAAGAGGCTTAAAATATCTCAGTGCATGAAGTTTTGCAGGATCCCAGTCAGAGATCTCCTTCAAAATGGGTGACTGAAAATACCTACATCTGCAAATGGCAATATTCCTGTTTTATAGAGGACAAATATGCATTCAAAGAGTGACTCACTCAAATACAGTGACAGAAGGTATCTGCAGCAGAGGTACTAACAGAATTCAGATCTCCTGCATTCAGTTCTGTATTTTTTATCTCTCTAAAGATTTCCTAATTTCTGTAGAGGCAGCATTATGGAAATATTTACTATTGTATTGTCCTTCTTTGATAACTTAGGATACCATGACACTTGTTGGCAATAGCTCCATAAGAGATTTCATTCAGTACTTGTTATCAAGTCGATAACAAACATGTTTGCATAGGGAAAGGAGAATGAAAATACTTGGCCTTGATGAATTTGGTGCTCTTTTCCCAGTTCTACAAATCTATAGTCACATAGAAATAACAGTGGCATCACTGGGCAGGGCATTATTATCCCAGTTGCAGATGAGAAAAAACAGTTAGTGTTACCCTCAGTAGGTGAGAGAGTTTGTGGTGATAACTTTTTGTAGAAGATGACTGAGCACTGGGAGTAACTGAAGTGCTCCTGTGATGCTGCAGTTGACAATCAGAATATTTGGAACATGCATGATGTGCTTGAAACAAACATGTAATTAGATGACCTATATCTCATTAAAATATGCTCACATGATAAGCATATCAACTTATAGGGGATATTTTAAGGGAAATATCCTGATGGGAAAAGCTATAGATATTAATTTATTTTAAAATGAATAAATAAGGTCTCCTTATTATCTCCTTATTAAATGTTAGTGTGGCTTATTTAGCTCAGCACTTCAACTGGTTGTTTGCTATGTCATGCTGATCTAGGACTGCTCTCTTATCAATTTTAAAGCTTTTGACATCCTGCATTCAAGATCACTTCAGATTAGTAGGAATTCCAGACCGTAAACTTTTGATTCCTTGTGACATCTTTGTTCATCTGGTGAAAAAGCATGTACCAATGGATCATTTTATTTAAATTACAAAAATCACTGCTTCTCCATAATCTTAAGATTTATTTTTCATCTCCCATTCCCATGCTAGAAAGAAACCCATAAGCACACACGTAGCCAGTAGGACTTACAGACACACATCCACAGTAACACGATCCGATATCACAAACTGTAACAGGAGCAGAGCAGTAATGCTCAGGTCCCTAAGTGGATGTGGCATTGTTTAAGCCTCAGGCATACAAATTAAAGCACCTACTAGCTGGCATAATTTGCTTGGTCAAATATCAAGACAATTCTTCCACTAGCTCCATCCTAAAGAAAAAAAAAATCAAAACTTTAAAACCTGCCTCTGCTTTCTTCTATTCCATGTATCGTGGAACAGATTCGAGGAATACATGTTGTTGTTGAAAATAAGCTGGCACTGGAAAATAAACAAAGTGTAACACTAACAAGCCACAGAGACTGTGGCAAAACTGTGACAGTGGGCTTCTCCTTCACTGCTCAGAAAAGAAGGTCTTTGGGGATAAAAAGGGGAAAAAAAATCCCAAGTAAACTTTGTCAAAAGTTACTGGTGTAAAAAATGCTGTAGGGCCTTGAAAGCAGCTTTCTTATTGCAGTATAATTAGATAACTAACATGGCAGTTGAAATTCAATGAGATTTGGTACTTAACTCTCTTAGCTTGGCATTTCCTCAAGCGTCTGCTATTTCCACTACCCAGGAATTACAGTCTTTCTAATCACAAACCTAATTTATCACAGCATGATTATTCTGGTTTCCCTTTATTTGGTTATTTTTTCGAACTGCAAAATATGGTCCTATTGCTGGCCAGAATCATCCACTGGTGTGATACAAATATTTACTCACATTGGCTAAAATATTTGCTACTTGGCTACGTTGCTTATTTTTTCAGCTGCAGACAGAACTAGTGACCCTGGCAAATAACCCCTGATATTTTTAAAAGTAAGGATCCTGTCTTTGTTACCTCTAATTCCTATCATGTCAATATGATTGGTATTTGACCTCTCAGACAAGAGGAGTGTGATCAGTTGTGCAGCTGTGCTCCTTGTTCCAGCTGATGTGGGCCTTCACGTACAGTTAATGAAACCCATTATGTTTGATAGGACCCTTCAAACATCTCTGTAATGTTGGGTAAGACATCTATTTTCCCTATCAGGTAAAGGTTGGGAGGGCACTCCTGCAAGACACCAGTTTTGTCTGATTGTTTCTCAGGGAAGAAATGTATTAAAATGAAGTTGAGCTGAATCCTAAGTTTCTTACCAAGTTTCTCTGTGTTTTTTCAGTTAAGTTGTGACTGAACTCCATAGGAGTTTTCTTTGTAAACACCCAAGGCTGGACTTTTAAATGTATTTGAACAAGCAAAACAAAAGTCAGACTACAGATGCACAGAGCATAAATAATCTAGAAAATCTGACAGAAAAGTTGCTGAAATGGTTCAGCAATTGTGCTGTTATGGACAAGGCTTTTTTTTGTTCTTTTGTGCATATTGATAGTTTTGTTCTCAGGTATATTTTTTTCGATGTGACCACAGCTGAGCAACTGAGACACTTGGTAAAGCTTTCTTGTACTTTTGTTGCAATGTGTTTATCAGACGATGGGGAGACTGCTTCAAGAGGCTGTTTTGCTGCATTTGAATTTGCAAGGTATAGTCCAGAATGATTCAGGTGATGTGACAAGGGCTGAAACTAGGTGAAGGGATTTTCTCAGCTCATCTGGCAGGTAAGGAGTAGAGGTAGGAACTGCACTCCTGGTCTCTGGCCCCATCCACAAGCAAGCTCATCATCCCATCCCATCGACCAGCACACAGACTAGAAAGAAGGATATGAAGGTTTCATGAGGAGCCCGAGAGACACAAGACCAGTCAGTGGGAACTGTTTGCAATTTGCTAGCTCTCAAAATCCAAGGCCCCTGTGTCTCCTCATGTGGCTTCTGAGCATTCTGAGGGAAGGCCTACTTTTCCTTAGTACTGAAACAATGCCATCTCTCAGCAAATAAAAGTTTTGTCCTATTCCAAACAGAAGTCAGTGAAGTGCTGTTCTGTGGGACATGCATAAGAGTCCACTGGGAATTTATGAAGAACTGAGTACATTCATTTCAAATGTGCTCAACCAGACTGGCATGAATTCAGACCAACTTTCACCTCCAGTCTCCTCACAGACATATACCAAAATTAAATAGACATTATGTGTAGCACCCTAAACTCACTTCACTGTGATCTTACTATAAAATTAACTGGGAAAAAGGCATATGGCTCTGGGCTGCTTACAATAACAATTTGAGAAGCTCATCTTGAACTAATTTTTCAAAATTAATTTCAGAGACACCTGTCACACACAGTTGTAAGCTAACAAGAGCAGCTTTTCAATGAAAAGGTGGCCTTCAGTTTGTGAAGATGTGAACTGGAAGCTCTGAGTCACAGAGAAGCCACCACTCTGCAAGTCAATGTTTCAAGCTTTGAAATGACGTCCGAAGTGTTTGTGTTGTAACGTATTTTTGTGAAAGTAGAGAAATTATGTTCAAAATGCTAATAAATTTCTAAAATAGGCAGAGGAAATAAAAGAGAGAAATTCATGGAATACAGTTAAGAAAATGTTACATTTCATGGAAACAGAACATGATAAATTCCAGCATATGATTCCTCTATTGTGTTACTGCTACTATTCCTCTCATATATAAACAAAAGGGTCATAATCCAGACCTCCCCATACTATACAGAAATGATGGCTAAAGATTCAAATATGTTTGAAGTTCTCTCATCAAGGCCAGGACAGATTGAAATACATTGTTAAAATTTCACTGGACCACTTTGAGGTGTTGAGTAAACTGCTGCTATTTATCAACCTTTTTCTAAATAATATATCTTGTAAAAGGCAAACTGTGATATATAGGAGCAGAGCATGCCTTCTTTTTTCTCTCTTTATGTAGAGATTAGCACAATGTACCCCTCATTCTTCAAAATTGGATGTTTGGAAGTTTTGTAGTATAAAATTTCTAATATATATAACTTTTAGTATTAAAACACAGTGTATATTGATGTAACTCTATTGCCTTCTTCCTAAACAACAGGGTTTAGTCCTAAAATGTGAAAAAAATTCCAAGTAATCTAACCTAAAACTGCTCACTTCCAGATTCTCTTGAAATTAAAAAATATCTGAAACACATATTGGGGTCCAAATAATCTCTCTTTGTGACCAACTTGGGGTTAATTTTTAATCTTTTTTCTCTTTTCTAACCTTGATTGCTGGTTTACAAACATATAGTTGACATAACATTATGGATAGAGGATGCACTGGATAAAATTATCAATATTTAATCTGTCTCTATTCTTTTGGGTTTATCTTCATTAAAGTAACATCTCTTTTTATGTGTGGTCATGGAATTCTTTAATGAAAACCTATTTGATAAGCCAAGTTTTCCCAAACAAACCTCAACTGAATTCACCTTTCTCTTTGAAAGCAGGTTTTTCTCCTTGATATGAAATCCAAGATAAAAATGTTGATAAAGATTCCCAGGGAAATCTTCCAAACATTCTTCATAATATCATGTGTGATATAGTGACAAGCTATATGTTTTCCTGGCACCGAGATTGAAAATGGAAATGTTAAGTATAAATCTTTGTGGAAGTTTCAGTAATTTTTAATAATTTGTTCTTTTGTGGCATTCATATGTGAATGATATATTTGTCCTAGAGCAATGCAAATTCATTTCCCCACATCTATAATATCTGCAGTAAGCTAAATTAAAAATACATTTGTACTTGTACAGTTAAATGATCATATTTAATGAAATGTCGGAGATGAATCTCAGCAAATAGTCAGGAAATTATTTCAGAAAGAGCAGCATTTCATTACTGAAAGTCAGGGAAAAGCAAAGAGATTAAACAAATGGTTTACTACTCCAAGATATCAGAAGAGGCGGGGGCAGATTTGTGCAGGGGCTGACTGGGAATATGAGACCTCAGCGGGGATTTTCACCTGTGAGTGCAGAAGCATTTGCACAGCACGAGGCTGGTGATGCTGGGGGTGAGAAGGAGCTTGGTGGTACCTGGGCCTGAAAAGGCTGCAGGTATTGCACTGGTGCTGTGTTTGGCTTCTGGGAGGCATGGAGTCTGTGCAGCATTCAGCATTTTCCAACAGCTGCGGCCATGGTGCCACTCCAAGGGAGCCTGGAGGGCTCTCTGCCCAGTCCCTGAGCAATCCTGGAGATAAACCCCTGGGCTGAGTGAGCAGGGATAGGGAACTATGAGACCAGTGGAGTTAAAGCAGGTCTGACAAGGTCAAAAGGAATGGGGAGTGGGAGAGGGTCTGCTCAGGGGCAAAAGAAGACCAGGAAATTGTTTTTGCTGTAAACATTATGGCAATCAGAAATGGTTGAAAGGTGGAGCGTGGGACCTGATTTGTAAAGCCATCTAGCAACTTTATTTCCCTGAGACTTAGGACTGTGCTGAACCCTTGGAGCCATCAGCATCTTTCACCAATCATGCAGCTTTAAAGGATTCCAGCCCATCAAGGAAACCTCTGTGGTTGGGAGCACAGTTGCCTTTGACTCCTTGTTAGTCCATGGGAAGGCACTCATAGCAGAGACTCACATCTCAGGCAGGCTGACCTGGCTCCTGTGGGCCTCCTTTCTGTCTGCTGCCCGAAAGGAGCAGTCAGCAGTGAGGAACCTGGCTCAGCCACGCTTAGTCTGGCTGTGCTGTGAATCCAGCACTCTGCCCCTCCACCTGTCTTTGTAAGCTGGGACACTTCCAATGCTGCTCTCCCTCTTTATTATTTAAATTACAAGATCTTCAAGCTACAGACCATCACAGGTCAAATCAAGTCTGTATGGAGGATCCGGTCTAACAAATCTCTCTCTGGTACTGTAAAGTGGTTGCTGCTAATGCATGACACAAAAAAATCAGCACCTGTCAATAGGAACAAGATTTTAACTAATTGATATTCTGAAGTCCCATTAGAAATCCTGTGGGAGGATCAAAATAATGTGAATATCAAAATTAAACTTGAAACCAAATATAAAATTTTAAAGAGAGTATAGAGATGACAGAAAATATACAAATTTTCTAGATTCCACAGACAACAGAGGTGAAAGAAGATGTAGGTATGAAAACTCTTTGTTAGCAAAAATTCTAATGCTAGAAGAAACATTTTCAGGGGCATGGCATAAATTAAATATCTGAACTGAGTAATTTAATTATTTACAGATATTAATATATGCACATACACATATATATGTACATACAGAAGACAGAGGAAAGATGATAAAGCTGTGGAGACATGGGCAATTTTGAATCTCACTCATCCAAGCATCCATACATTTAGGCTGGCCCTTCCTTGTTTCTGATTTCTTCTCTGTTTTGGACCCCTCAACCACCCCATTCTGCCTTTGTTTTATTTTCCTTGCTTTTATATCAATAGCAAATTAAGAAAGCGGAGAATATAAGTTGTAGTTTAGTCTTACATCTCCACACATATTATATTTGAAAGAAGCATCTGAATGCAGCATCCTGCATACAGGAATTTACTTGAGGTTCTGATTTGCAAAGTGGAAAAAACCCAGGATTAGTTAAGTAATTAATCAGGTGTGCAAAGCCATATGAATTCTCTGAAAAGCACATTGTAGAAAAACTCAGATCATGCATACAAAATTGAATTATGGAAAAATGGCTGAGGCACATCAGATCTGAATGAGGAGAGTGTCAATCACTTCTGTTTGTCAAGGTTCTTTGAGATGTGAGTTATCAGCCTTAAGGAGAGACAAAGGATCTGTGTAGGGATCAGCATAATTCTTATGTCTGATCTGATTACCTTCAGGGACATACACATAGACTTACCACATATTTCTAAAAGGGTGCTTACTTTTGTAATCATCTATTTTCTCCTTTGGATTTCTCTTTGGTGTTTTCGCTGTTGCAGGTCTTCAGGAAACTATTTTAGGCAGGCAAATTCTGTCTAGTGGCCAGACTTGTGAAGTGCCCACAATACCACTGGGAAGGCTGTGGGAAGTGGGAGAAAAGGACTCAAAACAGGTTCAAAACATAGCTGCAAAATTTGTTCCACCATAACTTGTCTCCATTCTTCATTATAGAGCCTGAGGTCTGAGGTATTTTTATGTCAGGAAACAAGAGAGGGTTTTCTACACAGGAATGCTAAAAATATTCTTTAGCTCCTTATGGTATGGGGCTGAGAACCTGCACAGTAAATTCTTCAACAAGCCTTTTTTTTCTCCTAATTACTGCAAAATAGATATTCACCTGCTAATCACTGCAATATAGAATTTTACTAGTAAAATAGATACTATCAGATGGTCACCTTTCAATTCTATTGAATATTGTTTGCATAAAATACTTAATCCTTTACTTTTTGAATATTCAATTTCTCTCAGCTTTTGTTTATTTAGATTTCTTAATCAGGAAAACATAGAAACCCCTGAAGTACCAGGAGCAGCATTTTACACCCTAAGCAGTAGTTGCTGTGAAAATCTAGGGCAGGAACAAACCTTTCTCAAAGTATGTTATATTAGGAGCATGGCAAAAAGCAATGAAGAATAGCTACTCAGGACACACAAATTCCAACTGGAAGACAGCAGCAACAGCAGCAGCCAGAGTTCTGCTTCCCTAGGAGAAAAATGATCTTGTGCATTAGATAAAACACAACAACATCTTAAGATTTCATCCTAGCTGTGCTAGAGCAGCTGGAACCAAAATACTTGTTAATGTTGTAATATGTTTGCTTTCAATCAGACAACAGAAGAATTCATTCCATTTGCTCAGTGTTTTGCCCTTCTGAACTCCATCCCCGCAACAGCTTTGCAAAAACATCTGAGCAATTCCACAGTGGGTTTTACATCCATGGTAAGTCATGTCTGCTGGGCCTATATGCAGGATTTGTGTTTTACAGAGACTACAATGAATGATTCTTCCCAAAATTTGATTCTGTAAAAAGCTACTTGACTGCTCCAAGTAATCTTTTTTATTCTTCATCTTAGTTTACTCTTAAGGGTTTTTCGTTTCATCTTTTTCTGCTGTCCTAATGTACACAAATCACTTTTAGAGATAGTGTCATGTGTATGAAGGGAGCAATTTATCAACATAGACACCTCTTTGATGAGGGATGGTTTGTCTTTACAAGGCTGGACAGCCCAAACTGAATTTCAATTTGCTATGGCATGCAAGGGATTTAGGGATTAAGGTTGGCGAGAGGCTTTAAGCATCAACCACCTTATTATTGCTGAAGGAATATGTGATTTGAAAATCTTGCCTGTCTTGATTTTTTTTTTTTTCTTTAGTATGTGGGGGTGAGGTGGGGAGGGATGAGTAAGAAAAGCAATAACCTACTTGATGATTTAGCAGTTATTATTTCTGCTTTTCAGTCACTCCCTATTTTTTAACGGGACAGATAGAACTTAGAGGGTCAGATCCAGGTGACAGCACCTAAATATCTACTTGAAAGTGTTTTATGACTAATAGCAAATATAAAAGCTTGTAATAAAAATAAAGCTATTGGGGAGCGAGAGATGGAGAAGGCAAGAAATATGAGTCATGAGTATTTATATAAATGAAGAGGTCATGAACTGCTACAAATAAATATTGTTCTGACCATATCACATAACCTGTTCCTTAATGCAAGCAAATTGATAAGGAATAATATTTCCCAGTTTAAAAAGCACATCATATGTCATTCATCTGTTCTTTCTTGGAATGGAAGAGTGGGAGGAAGTCCAAAGGGCTTAAGATTTGTGCACCATGATATTAACTAATTTCTAATAAATAAAAAATAGTGTGAATCAAAAAACAAACATTATTATTATTTTTTGATTTCTGATTCTTTTAAGTAACTAAACCACTACAGTCCTCATTTATCTGTTATGCTAACAAAGGGCCATTGTGTTTGGTGTCACACTGCTGTGTAACTGATTGCAAGGGAGAATTGCAGATGTGAAATCCTTCCCAGGGCAAAAATCCCAGATCTGCCATGTATTCACTTCTGGGGATTTGCTCAAGTTCCCAACAATAATATGATCTCTTTTCTTCAGAAGGTTTTTGGACAGATACATGCTTTGATAGAAAGAAAAAAAAATTGCATGAAGTAGCTGTTATCTTCCCCTTTCCTTCTTCTCTCAGATCCTGTGCTTTCAGAGGTGGAGACTAAACTCCTGCCTGTGTCCTAAAAGCAGCATGGCACAGCAGAGAGGAGATGGATTGCATCTATCTATCTATCTATCTATCTATCTATCTATCTATCTATCTATCTATCTACCTATCTATCTACCTACCTACCTTTCTATCACAATTAATTCAGTTTCTTGACAGGGATTCCTGGAGAGCAGCTATCAGGTTGTTCTCACGCTCTCCTTAGAGTGCTCTAATGAGCATTTAAAAGTTTCTCAAGTAGTGGAAGCATTTCATCAGGACATAAAACATCATCTGGATACTCAGAGGAATATTCTGAGCCCTTCCCAGGAGAGCTGAGATTTGAACTAAGATCTTTTCTAGTCCAGTCACTCTATGGTGCTCAGGAGAAGCAGACTAAAACTGAAGGAATCCCAGTGATGAGAATCTACATCTTTCTCAAGGAAAATTGGTACATGTTATTAGAATAAAGTCTTCAAATGGAAGCAAGATGTTTTCCCTTCCTCTCCCAACATTTTAAAGCATATTAAAAATACATATATTTTCCAACATTTTAGCACTGATTAAATCACTGTCCACGCATGTGATACTGTATGTAGACTTCTCCATGTCCTCTCGTTGCCATAATGCTCCTTCCCTCTACTCCATGGACCACAACAAAGGACAATAAAGCAGAGTTCATGGCTGTGATGTCATATCTCTTTGACAAGGTTGCAAGTAATTAATACCAAATATCTGTCATGAATCAGATATCTTCTGCATGGTGCATAGTGGTTCTCTCTGTGCTTTGCTAGGAATTTTGTGTATGAAATTTTTTTCTGTATTATTTTTTCCTTTGTTTTGTTTTATTTTGCTTTGTTTGTTTGTTTGTTTTGTTTTCAACACAACCTCTTTAAGGCTTGGCATAGCTTGGATATGGAATTAGACATCTCCTAGAAATCCCAGCATATAGAGAAAGATGGTGTAAAATGGGCTGTGATTAGAAATTAGACAACTCATGACAGCAAGAAAGGTTCTTCTGCATACAGACCGAAAAAAATCTTCATGAAAACAGGAAAATATCGGAGGCATGCAAGACCCAAGTTTTCTTCCTTCATGCATGAAATGTTCTTCTACCTCCATGTGCTATCCAGCCCTTCCCATCAATGGCTGTTTCCCTGGAGAGGAAAGACATTGCACACTGCACTGGTAGTCCTCTGTTACACCATCCCCAGGTTCCAGTCCTAAGCACAAGACTGTTTAATTGCAGAGTATACCACTGGCTGTAGCCTCCACATGGTGGTATCCTGCAATTTGCCACACTTTTACAGGGGTGATAATTCCAGTCTTGCTATTTCATTTCCCCATCTTGACTTTCATGTCAACCTGCACAGATGTGTTTTTCTAAAGTTGTCACTTGGTAAAACATCACCACAACATCCCATGATCAGAACAGCAGCTTGGGAAAAATACATACACTTACATATCTAGCAGCATAAATGAAATCTCTACCTTCTATTTCAGGCCAGGCAACAGGAGACAAATGGGAGAAAAAAAGACAACCAAGAAAAATCTGATTTTCTATAATTATATAAATTACAGCTAGAATGACTGTAATCACCTAAAATGCCTCTGGGGAGTTGGATTAGCAGAAGACAATTTCTCAGATTCACACTCCAGGGTTTAAACCTACAGCTGATATTTAGAATTAGACTACCAAACTGAAATAATTAACCCTTGGGAAGCTAAAATATGTAACTCAGAGGTGTACTATCTAACCGAAAGGGAGGAATATGCAATTGATGTTATTTCAAATTTCCTATGGATCTTAATATTTGAGCAGGCCAGTCAGATCACAGACTTCAGTCCAAACTGTGAGTATATCTAAATTATAAAAATCTTTCCAGTCTCCATCCTTTTAACATGCAATAAAAAAGCAACAATTACTTGAACAAATATCCCTTAAAACCAAGAAAGAGACTTCCTTCAGTAATGTATGTCTATTGCAAAATGGATGATGAAAATACAGACTAAAAAAAGATACAGGACTAAAGCTGATTTGTAAGAAAAAAAGCTAAAATATTGTAAAGGAAATTCAAAAGTTGCCTAGACATGTAAGTAAGTAGGGGATTAGGATACGAAAGTAGATATAGAGACATAAATAAGAATGCCCTCTCTTGCTTTATTTTCTTCAGATGAGTGAGACATTAAAACTTCTTTTCTGGCATGTGAAGAATGTCCCTATTGTAAGAATTAAAGTGCTTCAAGGAGATTCCCTCCACACTTTCTAGTTTTGAGGTGAGATCATGGATGGGACAGTGGAGAAGGTCAGAGTGGGCAGATCCGAGGTTACTCTTCCTCTACGTGGATGTTTCCCTGGGTGCCAAGAGTGTTCCTCTGTGCCTCAGCTTGGATATCATACCAGCAGTGTCAAGGGATTGACCTTAAACAGAACTGTGAAGGCATGAAGTTGTATTGATATTATCCAAATCTCCTGCTTCTCTGTGCTGCAAGTTTTGCCTGGACTCTCACCTCATGCTTTGAATCCATTATGCTGCCACAAATATCTAAAACTTCAAGCTGCTGAATCTGCTTCTATTGGTGAATCCTAGATGAGATGTTACTGTCTAAAAGTGAAAACATCAATAATTTCCTTAATCATGGCAAAGTGCTTTTTCCATGTAGATATTGCTTTGAGAATAGAAGTTTGTATGAACAACATCAATCAGGGAGCTCACTCAAATGAATAACTTACAACCCCACTGGCAGCCACTATTGAAGATTAATGCTGATAAACACCACATTCAACATAAGACGAGATTTCTGAAAACAAACCAATTTATTGGATTCCCAGACATATGTATTTTGTAGTCAACCATTAATTACTGACTCAGCTGATTCTGCTGGTCATTCATCACATGTGCTTATATAAAAGCTGAGCTATTCTCTTTCAGGACTTCATTTAATATACAGCAGAATTACTTGTGAAGCAAAAGTGTTCCAGTTGAAAGAAATTACCTTTGAAAGCTGTACTCTGATGGCTCCTTTTACATAGCACAAACATGACAGACATACAGATATATGTTGTGGGGATAAGTATCGTGAATCAGAGAGGAACTGTTGCATGTTGAACCGCACTGAAAGTTTTGTGATGGATACCAGGGATGACTCTTCACCATTTGAAGAGGGTGTTGGTGTTTATGACTTTATTTTTTGTTTATGAAACAATGGCAACAAATGTTAGCAAACAAGAAGGGAAAGATCTTGTCTTCAACCACCTACCATATAAGTACAGCGTGCTTCCATTCTATCTACTCTTACACCTCAATAATCCTGAGGAGTTGGCATAAACCTCAGGTCTGTAAGCAAATTAATGCAAAAGAAAGGATGCTAAATGGGTGAAATATTTGGATGAGATTTGTTGGAATGGCAGGATAACTTCCTAAACTGTTGTCAAGCCTTTCTTCATTTTGCTTTGACGGATAGGCTTTTGTAAGCACATCCTGACTTTACAATGGCATGGTACTTGAAGAGGTAAGGGGCTCTATAAGTTTCGCACTTGGTGGTAGGCACACACTTAAGACACAGATGAATTAAACACCATTCCTGTTACATAAAAAAGATTGATTTGAGAATATACTTTATTATTACAAGAGCTAGGGAAGTGTCATTTAATTGCCATTGTATGCATTATTTTCCCATATAAGTTCATGCTGCTTATGTGATAAGGTTTTCTTGGTTTTGTTTTGTTTTTAACCAAACCCCGTTGTCTCTGTCTTTTTAAAAGTAACGGCTGCTTCTGTTGTTTCTTAATGCAGTGAGATTTTTCTTGATAATGACACAGCACATAATCCTGAAAGCCTGGAGGTAAAGTTTAACCATTTGAAAAAATGCCCCTCAGTACTATTATGAGAACTAGAAGGCTTTGGTGCCCAGGTTTTGTTCCTTCCATATCATAGAAAGCAATTCAAAACTTGTTGCTCAGTGTGCTAGTTTTGGCTGGGGTGGGGTTAATTTTCTTTAGTGACTAGCATGGGACTGTGTTTTGGATTCGTGTTGAAAAGGGTGTTGATAATACAGGGATGTTTTTCTTATTGCTCAGCAGTGTTTGAACAAATCAAGGCCTTTTCTGCTTCTTGTACTGCCATGCTGGTGAGGGGGCTGAAGGGTATGTCCTGTTTGCAGCTGGGATAAAGTTAATTTCTTCTCAGTGTCTGGTTCAATGCTGTTTTGGATACAGAATGAGAATATACTCATTGGGGTTTGGCTAAGATGTGTTTATCCTAAGTCTAGAACTTCTTTTTGTTTTTNTTTTTTTTTTTTTTTTTTTTTTTTTTTTTTTTTTTTTGTATCATGTTGTGCCAGTGAGAAGGTGCATAAAAGGAACTGGGAGGAAGCATAGTTGGGACACATGTTCAGAGAGACCCTTGGGAAGCAGCCCTTAAAAATGAAGGGGCTGTAGCTAGAATCACAGAAAACACTTGAATGATCAGCACTTCTGTATTTCTGGGGGGGAAGGTTGGTTTTGCCATCTTTTTTATAAATATGATGAAAACATGATGACAAGGATAAAATGAATCCAGACAATGAAATATTCTTCAGGAGTTGGTACAGTTGAATATGATAGTTTAGATTCAGAAATTACAATTTTACAGTGTAACCAAAGATGAAGGAAATTTCCCTTTCTTATTTCTTATCTGGCACCTTGTTTATTATTGGGTAAATATTTTTTGATTTTGATTAATTAATCAAATCTTGGAGATTCTTTGATTCTGGAATACTTATAGGTGTTCAGTAGGACAAATATTAACCTAAATGCTCCAGAAGCAGCAGGTAATCTAATTTTGTGCACAAACCAACATTTTTTTTTTTTGTGCTTTCTATAACCTGTTTCTCTAATCTTCTTCTCAATCCCAGTTCTCAGAAGATACATATTAATTTGATGTCCATCACTTGGGTTTCCTCCACAGATGTTGCTCTTCTCTGTGGAGTCAGTCAAGGTTGTGCTACCACCTTTACAGGTGAATACGAAATTCCTTGTGTCTGATTTGCCTCAGTTTTCAGATTCACCAACACTTGCTGATGATTGTGTGTATTTAACTTCATTGTTAATATACTTCAAATTCATTGTGCTAAGGCTCCTCCTCTCAGCTGACTCCTTGCAGTGTTCATAAGTAGTAAGATGCAGTTGTCATGAAACACCAGATAGAAAAACCTGCTACTCTGCTGGGAGAGACTGTGCAATGCCAATTCAATATGGGCATTATTATTTTTCACTCCAAGTATCTCATGTCTCTTTATGAAAATGGGAGTACAATCAGCATGTTGATTCTACAGACTCAAGGAACAGCACATTGAAAAAGAGCTTTCAGTTCTGCTTTGAAGTAACTAAATGCTATAGCTTTATAATATTTTATGAAGACAATCCTGTGAGTGCAATGCAAAGGAAATCAAAGCCCAGCAACCAAAGAATTTTAACAAGGGAATAATTAAGCACCTTTGATCATTCTGAATATTCATGAAAGAGAATGTAAAATAAGTAGATTGAAGAACACAGTCATATGTGCTTTTGTGATTGAGATAAATTTGTTTTAAAATCATAAGTAAAAGTTGAAATTGATGGAAAATGATTGCTAGTTTGTTTAGAAGAATCATGATGAGAAAACATGCTGTTCTAAGAACACCAAGTAAAGAAATATGTATAACCTTTATTCTGGAAATAGAAGGAAAGATATTGCTTATATTAACAGCTGCAAAACTGTTCTGTAGGAAGCAGGATGAAGCACAAATCAAGAAAAAAAGAAAGAAATAGATGAGCATTATGCAAAATAAATGTGATTTCATTCTGAAAAAGTTCTGAGAACAGTAGAAATAATGACACACATGTCCACTGGTAATTAAGCCGCAACAAAGAAATGAAGAATGGGAAAATGATTTTGTTAAGTTCTACTAGAATTCCCGCAAGAACTGTAGGATCCTTGTCAGGATGAAGATCCTGGACAAGCTATATTCCTTAAACATACAATCTGAGTCTGTTGTGAGTCTGGTTATAATAACAGGGCTGGCAGCATATTGGAGGTCATCACTGCTTGCACTGAATTTTTTCCTTATGAGAGAGTGGTCTTCCAGTTAAATTAGCATTTGATTATGTATTAAAATATAGGTGTTTATCAATGGAGGACTCAAAGCCAGTAGGAACTGCCAGTATTGCACTTGATTCCATATGGCCAGTGGAACAAGTGCCATTATTTTGCAACATCATAAGTATTAATCAAGTGCTCAATTCACTGTTGTCTTTCCATGTACTACTGGCCGTTCTAGTGCAGAGTGGAAGGAACTGGGATTTAGATTCCTAAAAATGACAATGTTGCTATTTTCAGAGTCAACACTAGTGTAATGTCTACATGTGAAGAAAGCATCATGAACTGAGCTGGAAATTTCCAATATCCAGCTGGTCTAAAATAGTGCATTAACTACAGTGGTGATGTTATTCCATTTACAATTGCAGAGAATTTGTACAATGATCTTTGGTTTAAAATGTTTAAGATTCTTCTCAGAATATATGACAGAATTTTCTATTCTGTTTTACTCTATCCTTGGTAATTGTTTGTGTAATATGTAGTAAACCTTGTTATTTCTTTGGAAGTCTCTGCTTTCAGTTGTATTATGAAAAATTAATAATTGCTTCACTGAACTGCCGTCATACTGTCATGACAATAACACAACTGCCATTGATAACTGACATTTTGTACATAGTCTTACTCTCACTCCTCTGTACAATCCAGGTTTCTGTTGATTTAAACTAAGCCAATTGCAGTACTGACATGGTCTTCAAAGACAGCTCCATCAGTCTCCAACTATAACAACAAAAACATCTTTAAATTAGACTGAAGTTTTGCTTTCAAAATGGCTTTTACAGTGAAAGCATCTCTCTGTACTTCACTGCTTGTATATGTATAACAATCTGTCTGTAATTGTGAGAGAAATAATTTAGGTTTAAAAGCCATTAGTCCCAGATGTACAATTGAATTCTAGTCTTCATTACAGAAAACACAACAGACTAAAGAAAACCAGACAAGGTCGGAGCTGTCCAAGGAGCGGTGAGAGGAAAAGGTGATTATCCTGGCAAAAGCCCACAGGTACATTGCCTTGTTGAGTCATCTGATTGGGGAAAAGCTACATCTTTAAGGAATGCTGCTGTCCTTTTAGAGGTATTGTGTAGAGGCAAATGCCAGGGAGATTTATGTGCTTCATTCCCTGACCTGTGATAATGCATCATTAGAGTCCTCCGTGTTTTCCACCTTTGTGAACAAAGACTCATAACGGGGACGATTATGAAAAAAGAAGAGGAGAAGCCGCAGCAGTGGAAGCAGGGAGCAGGGGAAGCGTGGCTCAGGCACACAGAACTTCACTCAGAAGTTGAACAGAGATTTCTTTTTTTTGCATTGCACCTTCATTTCACTTTATTCTAAGGATTACATCTCTCCCTGATTCTCTGTCCAAAGCTCAGACTCCTTGACAGAATTGGAACATAGCACAAAACCAAAACATATCCCCCTACTCCCCTAGTTGTCCTCCTTATTTAACCCTTCACCTTCTCAGTGGACATTAAAATAAATTTAGAGGCACAAGAAACTTATAAGGAGAGCTGAGGTCACTTGTGATCTCCAGTGAGAGCTTTATTGGGTCCTCTGAAGTGCAGTGATAACAGTGAAAACTGTTTCATGGCCCTGCGTACCTTTGCTTTTATCCTGACCTCAGGCAATCTTTTTATTTCGCTTGCTGAAATACAGGGCTGCTGCTCTGGCTGACTGACTGGGGAATAAGTTTATATGTATTTAACCAAACCAGACTAGCATCCCTTCTTCTCTGGCCATGGATGAATATGGATTCAAGCAGTTGTAATGCTTTTCTGAGAACATTACCAAGACATTTTAATCACGGCTTACTGCACTGGTAGATTAGTACCTAAATGCAATGACCTTCTTTTTGCTGTGGACATGAACATGCCAGAAAACCAAACTGTACTATTCTTTGTCTTGATCCAATAAATTAGGATTAAATAAACAAGAGAGACAAGTGCAATGTACTTTGAAAATCTGAGTGCACCTGTTTTGTAGTGGAAAATTGGATATTCCTTTTTTTCACTCTCTCATAAAAATGCTGCTGCCTGTGTTTGTCTCTTAGGGGATGACACTATAACCAGAATTTATGCGTGGCTTCCTACATATTTTGCGATTGGAGGTTATTAAGAAACAAAACAACGAAGAAAAATTGGTGTGTATTAGGAGGTATTAGAATACATTGGTCTGACTGTCTGTTCCTCTGCTGCTGTGAGGTCTGATTCCACAAATGTGCACAAGAATGTGTGTTCTAGGGGGGCAGAAGCATGGAGGAAAGAGCTACCTGAAAGACTTGCAACCACATTTAAGAGCAACATTATGCTGAAGTGCTACGACCAAATGATATGTTGTCATGCATTGCGGTTTTGGCACTTCCATTAAGAAAATGTAAACATCAGATACTTCCACATCAAGCTACTTGGGATCTGTAAACACTTTGTATTAGTCTGTGTGGATGCACAGAAAGGAAGGAGGGTCTGATCCTGTAATAGAATATCAACTTCTCAAGCCAAGAATATCCAGCCGAGTTCTTTTCTCAATCTCACTTTCTTGTGGAATCAGAATGAGATGTTTTACACCATGTTGGAGTTTATGGCTGCATGTATCAACAGATACAAAAGTAAGCATGCCTCTAGGCATCCCTGCCTTCTTCCATGTTTGGAAATGGTCAGAGCAGCATCTTCCATCTATGTGGAAAGGTGAAAGTGCATCAGTTATCCTCCTCTGCAGGGAAAAGGTGCTGAGTTGGGTATGTTTTGTCACATTCCACCTGTTAGTAGCTGGTTTTCATCAGCAGTGCTGCATTAAAAATGGAGAACCTCTGTCATCTTTATTTGGCATGTCAACATCCAGACGAGAGCTGCAATGCTTACTTTCCATGTTGAGAGGAGTCTATTTCCACGTGTGCAAGTAACCAGCTGGTGTCAGAGGCAGTGGCATGTTCTGCACACACTCACAGTCAGAATTCAAATAGGGATCACTGTGATCCAAAAAGAAATAACTTTACATGGTAAGCAAAGGAGGAAGCCTCTATCTCTTTGAGCTTTTCTGAGTGTTTGCTAAGATAATTTCACCTGTTGATTACTCTTTGAGTGTTTATGATGGAGTGGAAAATAGATATTTCAAAGCAAACAAGAAAAATAATCAAGAAACATAAAAAGGTGAGGCAGAACAGATGCTTTGCTTAAGCATGGTTGTATAATAATGGCATAAAAAAGAAAGTGTTTTATTTCTTTTGTGTCCTGAAAGGCATGTAATAAAATTAATTTTATTACTACCTGGTGTGTTCATCAGGTGGTTGGGTAAAAAAGTAAATATATTTTTATAATGGTTATAAACTGTTTTATGATATTTTAATCATGTATTGTCAAAATTGAGATTGTACACAAGGTTTTGATGCACAAGACCAGTGCAAGGCAAGAAAGATTGCAGTTTGCACAGTTTTGTTATTAATCTCCATGAAAGCAGCTCTGCAGGTAGAAAGCTGTAGCTGAGTCCAAAAGTACATATTTTACATGATTCGTTTTATGAAATGGCAACTGTAATTCCAGCACTTCATTATTTCTGTCTTGACTTATCTAAGTCAGGCTTAAGCGTCAGGCTAAAGCGTCAGGCTAAGTTTAAGTCCCACTGAGATAACTTGCTGCATGAAGTTAGTTGTAGTTAAATCTGTGGCTCAGTTGAGCTCTGCTCCACTGAATTCCCTAGTACTCCTGGCATGTGGGTGTCTGCTAAAGCTCTGCCTATGCAGCCAGATGCTCCTGTAGAGAGAGTGCCACAAGTCAGTGAGGTTTGAGAGAGTTGGCCAGGCAGAGCTCTAATAATATTACATGCTATGGCACTAAATATACCAGGGCTTTCATTGCTTTTTACCTTCCACTGATAGATCTGCTGTGCAGGTAGCAATGAGGGCAATATCTTAGATGGGATGCTAAAGCATGGGATGCTAAATTCATCAAAGCATGGTGAATTATTGGAAAAGCAGAAGCATTTCAATTATCTGAAGCACCTGATGTCCAGTGTTGCCAGTCAAGGTTCAAGATCATTAGAGCCTTAGTTGAACCTCCCTAACATGTCAGGTGATTTGAAGTCTGTTCCCATTTCTGTTGAGAACTTGATGATTTCAAAACCTTTGATAGATGGTTATTTTCCTTTCTTCCTTCCCAAAATATCTGCCTTCAGACAATAAGCCATTTCAGCAGAGGATGGCTAAGAAAGATGAAATATTGCATTCATTAGAAGTTAAATAAGTAGTAATCTCTGGTGTCCTTGACCTTCACAATTAGTAAGATTGATAATAATAAATTATAATTATTAATAAAGAGGGATTACCAATAAATAATATAAAAATGCTTTCTTAAACTGCATTTCAGCTGTATACTTAGCAGCCCTCTGGAGGTGCAACATTCTTTCTCACTTTATAAATGTAAAAGCCTAAGTGAGATTACAGCTCTGCAATAACATTTACTGATATGTTTCTAGATAGAATTACACAATGAAACCAAGAAAAGACACTTATGACCAGATCACTTATGTAGGATGTTATAGGAAAAAAAGTAAGAGATATGTGAAAACAGAAGCCTGTCCTGAGTTTTACGCTCAGTAGGTGCATCCTCTTGTAGCAATGCCTTACTTATCTGTAAAAATTGCTGTGGTGCAAACAGCCAGAGATGTGTGGCTCACCTGCTATTGTTCCTAGCAAAGCACTTGGATGACTGAAGCTTCTGTGATAGATCATTTTTCATAAACACTGTCTGTACTTTCACTGCAGTCCTTGGTTTTGATCAGTTTCTTTAAACATACATTCTTTGGATACACATATTTTTTTCTCTCATTTAAAGGGCTATTATTACTGCATTACCTCTTTATGCAGCACAGGAAGAAGATGGCAGGAATAAAATAATACAGGACAAAAGTGCACGCACCACAGTGTGCTAGTGATACAGGTCATAGGTGGGAAGGAGAAATGAAACTTTTCATCTGACAGCATCAGAGGAATGCAACTGTTTTAGGAAGAAGGTTCATGAATTACATGGGAAAAGTAAGTGGAACATTACCTGGAGAAGAAAGTTTGAATATCACTAAGTCAAAGGAAGTGAATATATTATTTCTGAGGAGAGATGGAGTAAATGGAGAGATGGAGCAGATTAATGAGAACAGTGACCATTGTGCCAGAAGAACAAAAGAGATACGGATGCAGAGGGCTTGCATCACGCACTGATAATCTGTTGCTGTGTTTGTAGTGTCATGTCAAACCGAAACGATTGCTACTTTATAGGAGTGGGTGCTCAGGGTATCCTCTACTGGTGAAACTCTATGTAAGGCAGCTTTGACATGTACACAAATCTCAAACCACTCAGGGTCCTGTAAACCTAACTGGCCCTTTTACTAACAACAGGAGGTGTGGGATACAGGATCAGGAGTAAATGACACTCACCCCTTAGAATCACAGTTGTTGATCCTGTAAATATTGCATGCATGGGTAAAACTGGTGCTTTCAAACCCTGATGCTGATGTGTCCACATTTCAGAGATTTTTAATGTGGACAGAACTTGGAAAAACAGGCTAGGATCTTTACCTAGTTACTTCATTAAATAATAGTGGAGTGTAGCTGGTGACCCAGAAATTAGTCATTCGATTGCAAGATATCCCCCCATAAGTCATAACTTCTTATGCGCAGAGGTCAAATGAGTTTTCCAACATTATACACTAGGATGATAGTGGATCCAGGAATCTGCTCCAATGGAAAAAAACTTTGTCCTGATGCTGTGCTGGAAAGTCTTGCAAAAGTGGGATACATGTTTAAACTCCTTTAATTGGTGTGAAATCCCCCTCCTTGTTCATGCAGTTCTAGAATTAAAAAATGATATCCATGTAGTCAGACTTTAGAAAATAGTGCTCCAAGAGTTCCTCCTGTAAATCTTGACATTAAACCAGTCTCAGCATTGTCTCGCCACTTGAATCATTTATTTAAGCGGTGATAATAAAAGGTGTCAGCAATTCAGTTGTAAGCTCTTGAAGATTTCTGTGCGCATTGACCTTTAAGTGTTTGCATCTTGACAGGTGAGCCATTCCTAACGTCTCCTATGAGATATGGCCGGGGCAAGGGGTCAGGCACGCTAATGATAAAATTACCATTTACCTTTTACCTCACCAGCCTCAGTGCCTGACATTATAAATGTAGGTAACCTTTCACCTGGAGGCCCTCTTTCTTCTGCAGTGCTAGGGATTATGAAGAAATGAATGTGCTCACAGCTGCAGAAGAGGCATAAGTCATGAAAAAAAGGGTGCTTTTGGTGATTCTTTCACTTTAATTTTCTTTCTTTTCATTTTTCTTCTCCTTTTTTTTTTTTTTTAACCAAAATCATATTTTTGGAAAAAGTATGAAGAGTTTTACCCTGTTTTATTTTAAGAGATGGTTATCTGGCTATTTCTATTCTAGCATTCCTAATCTAGTAAAGATTATTCTGTTCTTTCTTATTAAGATTAAAGGACTATTTATTAATTGATTAATGCAAATGATATCACAGCAGTCAATAAGGTTTCTTTCAGGGATAAGTGACCACATTAATGAGACTGTATGATGATCTTCATTGTTTGTCATAGCCCAAGAGAGTCAACTCGTTCACCTTTATATCCTGATCCAGATGTTCCTGAGCTTTGCCAATTTTCAGACTTGAGTCAAATTCCTCTCCCAAAGGCAACACCATTCGATCAATGGTAATGGGTACACAATGAGAGCTTTGGAGGTGTCAGTGTGACTCACCTATGATGTGCCTGATTGCTCACAAGTAAACACCTAGACAATAGGATGTACTGTGAAGATTAACAAGAGTGGTGTGTGTTTACTTCTCCACATATAAAATATTTCTGATATTCTGTAAAATCCATGCATGTTGTGGATAGGGCAACTATCATGCCTAGGAGAAATATTAAAGATGATACTAGGTGCAGAGCCTGCATTTTTTTGGCTATTCATGGGCAGATGATTCATATCCTGATTTGAAATATGTACTCTTCTTGCCAGAGCTAAAGCATATGAGGGTGGAAAACATATGAAGAGACAGACACAGAAAATAAGATTCAGTTCATTTCACTGATCAAGAGCCAAATGATCACAAGCTTTAGTAGAATTACCTCCTAGAAGAACAGCCCCTTTCTGATAAATGCAGCCATGTAACCGCTAGGGCATAAATTGTGCAAATTGAAGACTATAGTTCAAATATAAATCTTTATATTAAGTTTAGTGAAATTTGGTATTGTGTGAACATTATTCATGTCTCTGAATCTTCAGGCACAAATCTTGTTGCATTTTATTTGTGTTATAAGGATATACATTTTGCAAAAGTTTCATTCAGTGAATATCAACCTTTATGAAATTGTGTTCTGAGAAGACTATAAAAATTGTTGTATCTCCCTCACATTGGAAAAACCTGAGCAGACCTAATTCTAGTTTTATTTATTTGTGTATACTCACAGAGTTCAAGCATCTTATAAATGAAAGGTACAACTTCATTTCTGTTTGAAGCTGGCAGAGTAAGTAAAAGGATTGGCTAGCACGTATTGAAAGGACAGTCAGGTTGCAGGCTGAAAAAGAAAAAACCCACAGAAGAATTATTGTCCCTCCTAGAAAAGTGCATAGCTCTCCTCTCTCATTAGCCTGCACTGCTTTGGCCATCAGGGAGTTTGTGAAGTGGTGAAGCAGGACAGAAAGCAAAGGAAAAGCCTTCCTCTGGGAAGCTTGTACTCAAATCAAATGTGTTGAAAGGACACAGACAGGGATGTCATTCAGGCTGGATAGCCTGACAGAGTTATTTCCAGGCTTATCAGATCATGTTCCACTTGTCTGAATACTCTTGTTTTACTTCTGTGCATCAACACAAACTCAGCCCCCAGCACCAAAACCAGATTCATTTCCACAGTACAAAGGGCTTAACTGTGCTTTTCAGCAGGTTTTCCTCCTCCTACCCCTCTGTCCATCTTTCTCCTGGAATGGATTGCTGCTCCTACATTCAAATTCTGCATTTATGGTGGAGTAACTATTTCCTAGTTATGGCTTAGACCACAGAGCACACGCAGTGCCATACAGAGATGTAGGAACTTTCATAACAGCATGAAAGGTTGCAGAGACTCCACAGGTGTAATAGAAGTTGCTGGCAACATTATAAATTGGTTTTATGGGTTATTACCTAGTCCCATCCACTGATCCATTTCTCTGGGACTGGGACTAGTATTCCATGCTTCTGCAAAGTACCAAGCACATGGTATTAAATCTGTTGAGGAGTAAAAATAATCCTGCCAGTAAATATTTCTTTTCCCTTCTCTACACTCCAGCACTTTGAAGGATCAGTACAGGCCAGGCTCATGCAGTTGGGCAGTCAGTTGCTGATTCTGAGTTAGGAAATAGGAGTGTGACCACTTGTAGGGCAGATTCCGGCATTGACAGAGAACACACATTTAGCCCTCACAAAACCTGCAGTGTTTCTCAGCATGGACTAACATGATCTTTGCAATATCATGCCAGTAAAATCCCTCAAATACTGGATTATGCTCTGTCTCATCCTCTTTGTGTTCATTGAATATATATGATGCTAGCTGGCTTGAAGGAATCTTTCTTTTGATTTCCCAGGGGATACCCACAGAAGGTTTGATCCTTAAATGCTCAGCTGAATAGGCTGAGCATTTAAGGAAGCTAGAGGAATTTGAAAATGTAAAGCTATCTGCTGGCTGAAGACATGAAGAGATGTGTTGCACTGGTTATGTTGTGCTCAATGTCATGCAAAATATTTCAAGGCAAGAAGAAATAGGAGCACTTCAAAAAAATAAACAAACAAAAGAAGTCTAATAAGAAAAATACTTCCTGGATACCTGGAGGGAGAAGAAAATTGTACCAGATACACCACATTCCTGAATCTGCAAGGAGGATCTTGTTTCATGGCAAAGACAAGGTCAGATCAGAAGACCTTCTACATTACTACTACCTGCACCACTAACACCTATTAAGTCCAACAGGAAACATATTTTGCAGATTGGCTGGAAAACTAAGATAAAAGGACACATTTAGAATACAGATGTTTCCATCTGAGATATGTGTATTGATTCTTGAATCTTTCAGAGCCACATTAATCATGTGGCAAAAAGGCAAAAATGTAACATACCAATTTAGTAATGAAAGAAAAGGGAAGTGACTTTTTCACAGAAAGGGCTGTGTCAAAATAGTTCTGAAAATCAAACAATACTCAAATAAGTCTAGTTAAGAATTGAGCATTCCTTCAGGCACTACAGGATGCAATACATTTTTTTTTACAGCTGTATAGAAAATATAGTTTGCCAATATAAAGAATAAGTGCATGTGTCTTTTCTTATTTCACAAAGGAGTTCTGTTTTTCCAGTAAAATAAAAGTGGTTGCAGTGCTGATAGGAAAACTTACTTATAATTTAGCAACACTTTGCAATATATTCAGTTTGAAAACCAAAAAAAGTTAAAGTAGTTTGTCCCCAGTATTCAAAGCTTTTTCTATTCTGGGTAAAGATTGGAATTGGCTTCAGCGAATGACTTTAGTGGGTTCTGGATCTAGTCTTTACACTTTAAGCTACTGCATGATCTTTTGCTGTGCTTAATACACCACCAAGCACATGAAAATTGTTTAAAAATTAATACCTGGATTTTTGTTTTTATAAATGTCTGTAGGAGAACGGATTTGTTCAAATGAAAAGTGCATATTTCATGTGTTCACTTTCTAGATTCCTCATAATGGACAACTTTAATCAGGGGATGGGTTAAATTTCTTACTTATGGTGTGGTATGTAGTACAAATATTTCCCCAATGCAAAATAACTGTGTTTGTATTTGTCTGTGTACGCAAACACACAGATAATTAAGTGAGAATGCAGGTATAATGTACATACATGTGAGCATGTGGGAGTGCACATCCTTAGCAGCAACACAAAGAACCAATGCATATTGCAATTAAATGCAGTATGTAATTTCCCAGTTAAGATCAAGACCTGGGAAAGAAACTCTGTGTGCAGGGCTGGCAATCCTCTGGGGGAAAAGCCAGAAGAGTTGATACTTAAAAGGTCCATTCACTGCTTCTTTCTGCTCTGAAAATGCTGAATGCTAAATTCAGGTGCAGCATGTCCAAAAGCCTGCACTGGGAGCACTCCTGTCTGCCAAGGAGGAATGTGGTGGGAAGAGACCTTCAGCTTTCATGCAAATCTTGCTCCTTCAACCAGCCTTTCTGCAGCTGCTGGGAAGAAAGATGTGGAGATCCTGTGACTGTGATATCTGGGGGCAGAATTCTTTTACTGGCTAGGTGAAAATCCTTTTCTTCTAATGAGAAAACCTGTAGAACAGCTGAAATCCCACAGGTTTTTAGTCTTCATAGTTATCTTCTCATGCATTTCCACTGAAGAATGCAGTGGGGGCCAGAGCTATCTGTGAGGACATAGTGTTGCTACCTCTTATTAGACATTTCCATTTCTTCCAGCCTGGAAGCTTTCCCATACCTTATTAGATTCATTAATGTGTGTTTGTAATACTGCAGTTGTACTTTGATGATTTGAGGATGTCTGAGACTGGAAGGGAATGGGGTGACATTTCTAGTATAATTTGTTCTGCATAAAACCTGTTCCTATTAATACTGAAGTTCATTCTCTATTTGTGAAGCTACTGGACCAAATCAGCTCATGCCAACAGGCACGCTCTGCTGATAGCTCAAGAAGCTTTGCCAGTTGACACCAGCTAAGAATTTGGCTCCACATTTTGAGGGAGGGAGGGACAAAGTTTAAATAAGTGTTAGTGTAAGTGTCAGATTATATTTCCACTTCCATCAGATCAAGTCCAGAGTAAATTCATTTAAAGCAAGGGATTTTTTTTTTCTATTTTCTTTGGCGTAACGGAAGAGAGTTTGTCCCTGAGAATTTATGTCTTCAAAAATCTCAGTGAGGCAGAAAAAACCCACTTTTTAGCCAGTCTCTGAGATGCCAATGAAACCCAGAGCAACCCACTGATATGTAAAGTACCTCATTTAATGAATTTACACACACATACGTGTATGTGTATATATGTATGCCTACACACAAATACACAATTTAACTAAAAAAAACCTAACCCTAAGCAAAAGAAAAATCCTCAGGACTAGATACAGTACCCTTTAAGTACAGAGCTGTTTAAAATATCAATCTCCTTATTGTAATTTGATGTGTGAAATTCAGGCACACATTTACAATTCAGATCCTATTCCTTAGGGATTCCCATTTAGGGCCTGTTCATATGATTTATTTAGTGCCTTTCTTCACTTACTTACGCTTGAGATCGTTAGGTATAATGCACATATATGCACAGGGATAAAATGTTTATCATCATTACTTCAATGAAGTCATTTGCCATCCTTGACACCCTCTAATGTCCCAAGTGCTTCAACCCACTGGCTCATTTGCCCAGCTTTGCTCTCTCTTCACTTTTTCATCTCAAATTCTCAATCTGTTCCCTTCATCAATCAAGTATGTTTAGAGGGTAGCAGGAGGAAAGACAGCAGAATAATTATCCAAATATAACAAAAGAAGGTCCCCTTTGTGATTCAGGAGGGACATGGATGGGGGAGGGGGAACAGTGGAAGCAGGAGTGTGGATTTCATGCTTCTTTGAAAACATTAATGATGTTTAATGGAAACCAAAGGATCCACTGGAAGTTATCATGGCCTCAAGTCTGTGTCCCACATAGCTAACCTGAGGACTTGGTCCCACGCAAATCTCCTCTTTCTGCTCTGCCTCTCATTGCCCCAGGTTGCCAGCATTTCACCACCTCTGATGGTTGCAGTCAGGAAGCACTTTGAATGTACGCTTTTGCATCTATTTTTCAAAAAACCAGGATCCAAATCACTGTGCCCTGACTACATTCAGCTAATTGGCCCTTGCTTTCGATGACATTCGTGGTGTGGGGATGAACAAATTGAAGATGAAAGGGTGGGCTGGGATGGGGGCAGGGGGAAGTTAGCATGGCCTGGGGCACAGTGTCGTGCACAACTGGGGAGAGGCGAGAGAGTGTGGGGTCCCCAGGTGGCTGTGTGCAAGGTGACTTTTTCACTTTGAAAGAAGATTGGTCTCACATTTCTCTGCCTCACTGGTACAGGCACCAGCTGCAACGTGGTGTTTCTCCATGATGTGCAGGAAGGAATATACACAAACCCTTGCAGAGTCTAATGATGGGGAGATAGATCCTAGAGATGTTCATGCTCAGGAAAATGAATGTTTTTAGTGGTGCTTCAGAGCTCAGTCAAGTAGTGGTTGCCAATGTGTGCTAGAGTTCGGACAAATTAAAACAGAAATTTCTCATGTAGACTACAAAACCAACACAGAGTTTGAAACAATCAAACAATTCAAGAGGGAAATGAACAACTAATTATCTTATTTTTTCTAGTAAGTCCATGCTGGGCTTTGATCATTTACTCAAGCTCAAAATTCAATCAGAGTGACAATTACCAGAAAGAAAATTCAGGGTTTCTGAATGCTACCTGACACTTTAAAGCACACCAATAAACAAATAGCTAGTCATAGCAAAAGCTTTGTTTTCACCTCAGTTCATCCTTCTCCCTTTCCCTAAATATGAAGGACTTTGCCATGCACTTAGGTGGTGGATCTGACATAATCATGGAAACACTTCAGAGAGATTGCATGTGGTCTTCATAGGAAAACCAGCAGCAGTTGTTGTCTCTGATTACAAAAGGAAAATCTGCCCTTGAACATACCTACTGGATCAGCTGGTAGAGCAAATGTTCTACCAGGGAATTCCCAATCCCTTTTTTCACAGCTATAGGGAAAGAAATGGAAGATGAACTAGTGGTACTGAAAAAAAAAGGTCAAAATCTATAACAATACAGAAAACGAAATGTTCTTGACTTTTTTTTAAGGACCTGTATATAACTTGGGATACTTAAAATCTACTCCACTTTAAAGTATGTGAGCTAAAGGTCATATCTGGTCACAGAGTCCCCATGGACTTCTCCAGCCTTTTTATCTCCACAATATTCAATGGTAATAAGTTCTACTGTTTAAAGAGGCAGTGTATGAAAAGGAAATAATGGACTTTTCTGGAAATTTGATACAGATTTGTCATTTTCACTACCTGAAAGTGAAAAGAGTGCAGTTTTTCTTCGCCATTTTTCATGCCATATCTTAGCACTTCAAAACCAAAGTAGAAGAGCCAGTCTTTCACAGCCCCTTCTCAGAATTATGTGTTGGGACCCTTTTCTGCTTATCAGAAATGGTCACTTCCAGGTTAACAAACACTCAACATTCACTCATTCACTTTTTATGGTAAGTGGTTTGGTCTATTTTCTTCTCCTTTCAAGGCCTTCAGGAGGAGATTAGAAAGACTGTGCTTGAAGACTTGAAGATTAGGAAAGAGCTAATCAGAGTTTATCACAGCTGCTTTGACCCTTGCAGAGTCTGAAACATAGTTTGAGCCAAAGCCTTATCATTGTTGTTGCTGTTTTGGGTTTTTTTTTTTTTTTTTTTTAATCTGAAGTATAAAAACAGTGCACTGTGGCACAAAAATGTTTTATAAAGCTATGAAGAAAAAGCAGAAAGTAAATTCCTCCAAAGGAAAAATGAATCAGCATTCTTTCCAGGGGAATAGGAATGTAAAATCACACAGGCAGAGTACTTATCTATTGCATTTATTTTTTGTTAATATTTTTTCAAAGAATATTTGGAGTAATTTGAGCATTTATCTTTATGTTCACCATGAAATTTGCTATCCTATCTTACCTGTTAGGGCTGGTAAACACAAAATAAATAAAGAAAACTGATTCAAAAACCATTCAGAATGCTACTCATGTCCCGGAAATAAAAGGAATTTACAAATGTTGGTCTGTTTTGGTTTTTACCTACTGCAAAATCCCCATCCTAAAGCATTTCTGTATTTTCAAACTAGGGCTTAAAATTTATGGCACCTGATCTGTATCTTTTGCTCTCCTGAATGCTTTTCCAAAAACAGGTAGCATGTGTCCAATGTATTGAAATCATACAAGACCATGATTCACACTTCCTCCATGTCAGACCCAGCTGTTCAGGGTGAAATGTGCTGTGTAAATAAGAGGTAGAGGAGCTTCTAACAAGAAGTAACAAGAGAAGTAACAAGCTTCTAACAAGAGAAGTAACAGCTTCTTGTTTAAAGGCTAGGATGCTCTATTTACTTTTCCTGAGTGGCTTCATTCTCTCCTATTGGTGTAAAGCTGATACAATACCCCTGAAAACAGAGGTGTTCTGGATGGTATACATAGCATTACCTTTAATTAATGGCTTTGCCAGCAACTGCGCCATTCATTTATCTGCCAAATTCATGTAACCAGGGCCAACTTTAGACACAGGCACAACAAATATTTGAGAAGGCTGCTAAAACATCAAGACCAGGTTCCTCCTTGCAATGGTGGTTACAAGGCAGGGCCAGAGCCTGGGCAATCCTGCTGTCTTGGGCTCCAGCTGAGCCATGGGAGAGCTGGAAGAGCACAAAGAAGTGCTGATGGAGGTGGTGGCATTGCTGGTGCCATCACTCTATCTCTCCACAGAGCAGCAGGCAAGGCTTCCTTTGTACCTGAGGTCCTGGCTGGGACCTTGCTCCCTGGACCTTTCCTTCCCAGGGCAGAAATTTTATATCTCTCTTGAAGAAATATAATTTATTTCCACCAGTGCTTCTGGGGGTGCATCTTGAATTAGCTCTGCTAACTCACTTTCAAACAAGATGCTCCACTCAGAAATTTTGCAGTCCAAACACAGGAAGTTAAATAGTCAGAAACTCCAGACATGCCACTGTAGAACAGTTTTCCCCACTCCACATTGTCATAGTATCTTTGCACTGTCTTAACATCACATTTAGGAAGTGACAGGATATTTTCCTTCCAAAAATATCCCTCCTCTATGGTCAGAGAAATCTGTCTCTGGTATTCAGAAGTTACAGAAATAAAACTCCTCTATTCTGACATGCCAAAAGGATAAATGCAGCCTTGCAGGGCTCCTGGCTGAATCAGGATGTTAATGAGTAGGGAAACAGCAGTGAAGTTGATGGCTAAGCAATCAATAATGACTGAATTACAGTTTAAAAACTGGATGTGTTAGATAGTTATTAACAGTGTAATTATTCATAAATGTGCCTAATTATTCATAATTATTCAGAAACCTTATTACTTCCCTGATTGTCATAAGTGATCTCCGAGGCCAATTATTATTTGATTATGGCCACAGGACTCTATGTTGGAATTACTCCTTTTGTCCTAGAAAAGTACGGAAAAAGCTGGTGAAATGAAACTCATGGAGGACTATCTGCATTGAGTAGTCCTTTAAGAACAAGAAGCCTGTGATTTGAAAGCCTCTGTTGTGTTTCCTCTTAGCTCTTTCTTCAGATTTCCTTGATTCCTTTATTACAGAAGCTGCTGCTGCCTAATTAGGGTTTTCTTGTTGTAATTGCTGCATTTGATATCTTAATAGTGTTACAGTGAGTGTGAGGGAGGAAGGGGGAAAGGGGCAGAGGGACTATCAATGCATGTGTTTGTGGAGAAACTGAAAGCTCCCCAGGCTGTATGACTGAGCCAGAAAGGCCCAGAAGCCAAATCCCAGCTAGCTCAGGTATCGTGTAACTCAGCAGGGAGCTCTGTCAGACGCAGCTAGGGTAGTTTCTAGCCCCTGACAATAAGAATGACAGTGCCTTTCCCTTTAAACAAACAGCTGGGCTTGATTATTCATTTCCACAAAAACAGGTGAGAAAATTGTATTTTACATTTGCTTACATTTGACTCACAGGAATGTAAACTCAAACCCAACTGCAAGCTTGGTTAAGTGCTGAACCAGATGTATCCAGGGTGTTGATGCAATGAGACCTCATCATCAGAAAATCTGGGATTTTTGTCAGAAGACACTTCACTAATCAAACAGGACCGTCAGCTCCTTTCCACTCTCTTTCCTCCCCTGAAAACATTAGAGCCATTATATTGTGGGGCGGCATTAGTCATGTTAAATTAGCATATAGATGAGTTCTGGGGGTAGGAAGGAGGGGGAGATAGGTTATGATAACCTGATGCTGTAATGCAGAAATCTTTTGGCTTATATATTGGGCCCCACAGTGCTCTGAGCTTGTTGCACAGGGGAAATGCAGTTTCCCAACTGGGTTGCAACCAGCTTCTATTGTGTGATTTTACTGACAGTGTTTAATAAGAAAACACACACCCAAGCACTGAAGAATCATGAACCAAGCTCCACAGAATCACCCAATTGTCTTAAAAATCATGAGATTCAAAACCCTAGTATGTTGGGTTTTTTTCTTTTTTGTTTATTTTTTTGTCTTTTGTTTTCTATCTTCTCTTACTGGATAAGAAGGGCTGGAAATCTCTGCACTGACAGCCAAGATTGTCCTTCCAATAACTTGAAGGGGCAATAAAGAAAAGCATTAGACACTGCAAGTGCTGTAAGATCCTTTAGTGGCTCACAACCACTATGGTGTGAAAAGAGGGGCTGCCCAGCTGAGTGGTCATTTTAGCATACTTGATCCAAAATACTTGTGTCATAGCAGGGGGTTCAATAGGAAGGATTATGGTTCCTCTAAGTCTTCCCCATCCCATTATCACAAAGTCTGTGTCTGGGTACTGTCATGCAGGTATATTTGAGTACTGTCCTCACTTCAGAAGACAAGACCAAGTTTGGTTACAGTACTGGAGCTGTTTCACAGATGGCAGAGGAATCTGGGAATGAGATCCCTGTTGTCCGATGGTATTCTTACAGTTGAAGATATGATGGAAAATAGTTTCATGCTGAGAGAGTGCTACGAAATGTAAGAAATGTAATAGTTCAGCAGCAACTGAACACATAGTTCTGGGCTTAAAATCCCCTGGAAGTTTAACAGGGGCATTTCCTCTTTTTGGCAGACTATGTGATATAAGCAGTCAAATACTAGTAACCCTCTTGTTTTGCAGCATTCTCTAGAATTTTTGTGACAGGGAATAAACTATTAAACAACTAGAACCATTTGGTCTTTTGTGAAGGCTTCACTACACAACAGGTCTCAAATAACACAAGTTGCTGTGCTCAACAGTAACATGAAAGGAATATACTTGATTTTCCAAGCTATCTCTTTGTAGGAATAAGAGTTTTGTGAGATGCATGCTTGCAGTCTGCATTTTTGCAAGAAGCACAGAACAAGTTTTCATTTTCTTTAGAATATATAACCAAAGAAAAGGAAAATATTACTCTGTCAGACAAAGACTGAAGGCAACTTCCTCCTTCAGAATTCTTTATTTCACCACAAAAGTGAAATTTCTTTAGTCACACTTGCATACCTTTGGTCTTTTCTTATTAAAATTGTGATGGAAATTCAATTTCTACAAGTGCTATGGGGAAACCAGTGCTCAATTTGCACATTGGGCATTCCAGCACAACTCGATACAATAGGACAGAATGCTTGCCAAAGTCTTTGACAAGATCTGTCAGAATGGAAGTCAGGAATCTTATTTTGCCACAGTTCAGGCTCCATCGTATTACAGCATCCAAGTGTCAGTGAGTCAGAATAGGATGTAGCTTCAGATTTTTCAAATATGATGGTGTATCTAGTAATTTTGTAATATGGACATAAATTGATCTCTTCTCCTCTTCACCTAATATTACTGCAGCTAAGACCTGCTGCAAGTATCCTTGGAATGACCATTCAGTCTTGGCCCAGAAATGCAAAGTTAAACTAGCTGCTAAAACCACTAGGCATATCTGATCCAAGATTAAAAATAGAGTTCACATATTTAAACACTCTCTCTGAACTTCTTTGACTGCTGAGTATGTGTTATTTATTTCTTGTCAATGCAGAGGAGGGGAAGAAAGTGTGAAAAACTTTCAATTCACATTTAATACTGCAGCATAAATGCTAAGGCAGGGCAGAATATATCATATATACCCTTTCTATCATGGCTGCAGCTTTCTGACTTGTAATACAAGCTATAGATACCACGCTGTCTTTTGCCTCTCTGATTCTCTGTGAAATATATTTCACTGTATGCTAAAGGATAAAACTTTGATTGTTCTTAACTTACATAGGATGGCAGCTTAATTTTGATAAATCCTGAGCCTGAAAAATTGAGAACATGCTTTCTTTCCATGAATCTGAAAACTCAAGGCTGCTTTGCCACAAAGCACAGTAAACAGCCATGATGTATTCTATTAAGCAAAATTAAGTAAAGCTCTAAGCAAACCCTCACAGGCGCTATGAGCTACAACCCTACTTCAGAAAAAAAACAACCAAAAAACCACAAGAGAAAATGGTTGCAAGTATGTGTGTTATTTGTTCCCCCTCCCTTTGTGGCTTCAAAGGGTGAAAATGGAAGAATGTGACTGCAGAGCATAATGGGTCAACACTGCAGCTCTGATCGCTGGAGCATACACTCTAAATTTCACGCTACATTAGGTAGATTTTTAAACCTAATCTGCTGCTACGACTGTTTTATTGGTAATTCTATGAAGGTACAGATTTCTTGACAACAAGGGAGGCATAAGAGAGGTACTTGGTAATCCACAACTTTGTGACACCCCAGTGACCCAGCAGTCCAGCACATTCAGCGCACCTTGGCTCAAGCGCACCATAACAAGCCTCCTTTCAGCTCTCATTTCCCTCTGTTATGACAGTGAAGGGCATTCATTTAACCAATTACAATTTTTTCTTTGGTGTCTCCACAACTCCGATATATTGATCTAGTAAGGGTGTATTCTGCACTCAAAGCTTTACAGATTAGCATAGTTTTAAAACCAGCTCTTGTAATCAGCCAAACTCCAATTGAGAGAAGGCTTTGGTTTACTCTGCCTCAGAGCTTTTAAAATGCTGTGCAACAGTACCACTCACTTTTTTGTTTTTCCAATTTAAATTTCTCCAGTTTAAAATAAACTTTGGCTGGAGTGATGAAATTGCTGACTAAGAGAGCCATGGTTACTCTTCCTGTGCCTGGCTCAAATGGTGTTTCAATATTCCACTAAAAGTAGAGCAGCAGCAATAAAAAGCAACTGGACCTGCAGAAAAGGCTTTAATACAAGTTTTGTATCTCTGCCACGATAGAAGCACTTCTGGCCACCTGTCAGTGGTGAGTAAGCTTTACTGCTGAAAACTACAAGACTGGAGGTTTTGGGTGCCACAAGAATCAGCTGGAAGTTTGGCAGGTGGCTTCAGGGTCAAATGTGATATTAAACATCTAAAGGGAGGAGATTATAATCTTCATGACTATCTCTTCAACTAGATCAAGGTTCAAACCTACCCACTGGATTTAATTTATCTTTGAGAAGTCAGCCAGTGATCCTTTCTAATAGAATTGGGAATGGCTGGATTGAATCCTCCTTCAGTAGACCTTCTGTGCAATCTTTAACATGTTTTGAAAACCTTCTCTTTATGTTCTGTGCTCTTTGTAACCCCAGCTGTCCTATAAAAGCATAATTCTTATGGACAAACTTTAATTTACAGTGCTTTTTCTTTATATTTTTTATTGTAATAATTGTTTTACAGATGTATTACAAAAAATAAGGGTCCTGTAAACTACGAACAGTGGCACAAAGGCCCAGATTGAATAGTCAGGTTGTAATTCAGTCTCCAGGCTGAGAGGTTTGCTACCATACCCAAACCCTTAAGCAATATTCTTCAGTGTGGGACATTAGCAGGATCCCTCAATTGAATTACAGCATTGTATTCCATCTGGGACTCGGTATTGTAGTGTACTTAACATTGTACTACATAGGGAGGCATGAGAGTAATGGAATTTTACAGTAATAAGATTTTTTTTTTTATTAAATGAGAAGCAGGCATATAACATCCCCAACTATGTAGCATTAGTGGAGTTAGAAATAAAGACCCTGTAAAACATACCTAAAAAATAAGCTTTTTTAAAATTTTATAAATTTTGTAATGTGCTGTTAATATACAATAAACACCTTAGAACATTAAGTCTTTCTCAAAATATCAAACCTGCTATGCAGTTTTAGGTGGATTTTCATCATGATAATTACAATATATTGGTAAGTGATTTTTGAAATGAAGTGTGTGTCATCCCCCCAGTTCAGTAAAGTATTTTGGCAAAGCTTTCAATTCATCCTTATAAGCTCAAGTACATGTGCATGTTGCAGATAATTTATATCAGATATAAAGTAGACATAGTATATATTATATATATATATATATATATATATATAATTATAAGATACTGTAAAGGTTTTTCTGAAATCAGTGCTGAAAGTTATTTTTTATTTTTCATTGCTTAAAAATCCATATAGCAGAATAGCATTAACAAGCAAGTAAAGCAAGTGCTAACATCAGTTCAAAATCTGCTGCTTCACTGCACTGGCTTGGGTAATATCATATCGAGTAGTTAGTAAGAAACAAACTAGAAAAGCTCCAATTTTTAAAGGAAGACAGTAAGACATAAGAACCAGGCAGACACAACAGAAATTACTCTCTACCATATATATATATTTTTAAAATTAATATTTCATGATCAGTTAACCAGCAGTCTGTTACCTTCCTAATAAAGTAAAGGTATCATAACCAATAAAAAATATTTATTGCTACATTTTATGTTTTAATCAAGGGCAAACCCCTCAACATATTTTTTTTAAATTCCTTGACATGGTGAATGATTAAGTAGAAAAAATAGCTTTTTTATGTTAAAAAGAAAATGCTGTGTGTTAATTAGTTAATTAACACAGCATCTTTTGGAAGTGCAGTAAATCTGGACAATCAGAAAGAAATCGAGATAAGAATCTGCAAGATATAGAGTGCTACTCAAATTCTGGATTCACTGTGCTAATATCAGTTTTGTCATTGGCTTCAGGGGCCAGAGCTTTCCCCGTAGTCCTCACTGTAGAGAGAGGGAATGTTATGGGAACTCAGAAATCCCCAGAGAAGTGCTGGGACTTGAGGTTTCCAAAACCACAAACTGATGAATTTGCAAATGCAAGCAAAATGGGCTATATGGATCAAAATAAAATCTTAATGATCCCCTGATCTGCACTGGGAGAAATTTACGAGTACTGGTGGGTAATAATTAGGCAAAATGAAGTAAGCAGACAACTCAGTCAGCTCAGACTTGAATTTGTATCCTTTTCTAAGCAAAAATACGTCATGTGTCTTAAGTAGTTGTTTTTTAATTTTCTCCTTTCATTGTTGCCATCTTCCTGGTTACTGTTCCACTAACCAGTTTTTAATGGTTTTTCAAAACCCAGAAATTTTAACCATAGTAGTAGGCATAGACAAGGCCTACTACTACTACTTTGACAAGACTACTACTAGACAAGGCTTTTACTACTACTATGTTGCTGTTGCTACTGCTGCTGCTACTCATACTACTCTTGTTGTTGCTGTTAACCACTATATGAATGGATATTTCTAAAAGCAATAAATCCAGTTTGACTAAAGTTTTGGCAAAAGTGTTTGGAATGTCTTGGCCCCTGTTTCACAGAAATACACTGGACTGGGTTCATGATCTTCTGGGAAGGATTGAATTGAGAAAGAATTAGATATTGCTCTCAGCTAACAGCTCTTCATGGACTGAGATCTAAAATAGCATGACAGCCTAAAGGATAAGACAAAGTTAAGTATCAGGTTAAAAGAGAAAATATGAGGGATGGGATATTAGAAACTTTCTATTTTCCTGAGGAAGAAGAAAAAAGAGTTTGCAAATCTCGCTGTCCAAAAATGTTATGCTTCCTCCTTCCATGCAATGCCCTAGGTAGTCACCCTGTTGCCCAGCCAAGGGAATGATGTGAACCTGCACCTTAAGGTTAACCATGGACTGCTGAAGGATGGTGATGATGCAGAGCCTTAAGTGCTCTGTTCTGCAGCCGCAGCCAAGGGGCAGAAACTTCTGGAGGAAGGATGGCACTTGTGGCAAAAGGCAGCGATGTTGTACACTCCAGTAGCTACGTTTCTCAGCTGGTCTGTCAGAGTCCCTAGGCAGAGCACAGTGAAGCCAACAGCCAGTTCAAGTAGAAAGATTTTATCCACTATTAGCTTGGATAATTCTGAGTGGGTAATTTTGGCTGGTACAGAGAGGTATATCCCCTTTCATTTTCTACTACCTTCTTAGAGTCTTTGCTCACAATATATTTCCTTAAAAAAAACCCCAAAAACCAAACCCAAAAGACCACCTTAGGTTTGGTCCTATAAAAAATGGGCAGAAAATATGTACCTGATCCTGTATCAAAATTTTTGTATGATCCTGTTTCCCAGTCAGTGATACAGTGGGAAAATGACAAGATGTATTGTACCACCAATCTAGCTTATATACATCTCCATTTACAATATGCAAGTTTAATTCCTCAAGAATTTTTATCAAATGTTAATCTGTCCTGTTGTTTCAGGGGTTTGTTGCTCTCCCACAATAAAGATTTTAAATCTCATGGATTAGTATCTTATTTAATCGATTCTAGAGTTAAAATAACAATGATAAAACTGAATAATGTGTTAGGACCAACTCAAAGTCAAATTAGACTGACTTATACTGCTGAGAAAATGGAAGAATTTTCTTCCTTTTTTGGTCACACTTCATGTTATTCTTCCAGCTATAAGAAGTGTAGAAAGAGTTACTAAATTATTTGCAGCTGTTTTAATAAATGGACTACAGCAGCCCAATACCACATAACCAACTTCAATTGCACATACTGATATGCATCTATTGCATATACTGATCATATCTAAAATGTGCTTATAACATCCATTAATTATTTATTAACCTTTATAAATCGCTTAACAGTGGAATGCTAATATTGAGAGCAATCTTGTGGGAACCAGTGATAATTTTTCCCAGCAGATAAATGGTATTTTCAGCCTGATCATGTGATAATATTGTATGTCGTGAACAAAAGTATAGAGAGGATCCGTGTATTTTTGAATATTCCAGAGTAAAAATTCCCAGCTTATTGCATGCCTTAGTTACAGCTTCATTTAAGGATATAGCTCAAGGAGAGTGGCCATATTGTACTTAGATGAGCTGCAGTAGAATTCAAAATCTTATTCATATGAGTCCTTTTATAAAAACAATACTTCTTTTCCAACATGTTATCATGTTTCTAGGACTCTGAATATTCAATACAAAGCTCAATTTTTTCTGAAAAAGCTGTCATTGACAAAGGTTTTCCTCTTTTTTTATTTCTCTGTCTGGGGATTTTTGAACTGCTTTGCTCTGACATCTGAATTACAGAGGTGTTAGCAGATATCACTATTTGTGAGAAAGCAGAAAGTGAACCAGTAGAAAACTGAATTTCACTAATTTCTTTTTAAAGGTACATCTTACTTTTTCATATTTGCAGTAGCAGGGCTGAAAGTCAAGAAGTTTTTCCAACAGCCTCTCCTCTCCTCTCCTCTCCTCTCCACTCCTC
>VZRH01003785.1:354582-401009 GCA_013397555.1 Urocynchramus pylzowi | reverse complement strand
CCTCTCCTCTCCTCTCCTCTCCTCTCCTCTCCTCTCCTTTTGTGATCAGGCCCATAGTTTACCTTGGGAGGAGCAACTAATTTTTATGGTGTCATCCGTAACCGGTTTTTAAATACTACCTACAGTGAAATTAATTCAAACAGAAATTCATTCTGAAGCAGAAAGAGCATGTATGATAAACTCAGAATGTGCTTTTTCATTCAAGCCTGGTGCAGGCTATCTGTGCAGGACTGACAGCATCCTTGTTATCATCTAAAGGACAGTCCTCAGCAGTCAATCAAAAGCCCAAGGTTGAAAGAAGCTGACATAATGCCCATCAAAGTCTTCTCATTAAAACTGATTTCAGATTGTAGGTTGACTCTCCTTGACCAGAATGACTTTGTGGACGTTCATGTAGTGTGTAAGGCATTGCTCAGACAGTTGGTAGCCCCAGCAGCAAATTGTACAACATTCTGTATGGCCAGGGGGGTCAGATGAATTCTGGGGTTTCCTTGCGTGTCCACTGAGGCCAAAGTGTTTGGTCTTCAGTTGTTTCTGTTCTATTAATGAGGGTGATATTTAAGTGCCTCCGAGATTTCATGGGTGAGGATGACTTCTACAATATCTGACTGCCTCTCAGGTTACAAATTTTCACTGCTACAACCTCTACCCCTACACATATTTTTCTTTTTCCTATCTTTTTTTCTGATATTATTCTCACCTCTTTCAAAAATAATCCTACATGCTTGATGTCAGGGTGTCTTGCCACTGAGGTTTTTTCTAGACTATAGAACAATGTAAAATTGCTCTAATAATTTTTTTAATACATCATGTTTACTTCCATATTTTTGTACAATTAATCTCTCAACTCTTTCTGGTTATGCATTTTTCCTTTGTAATACAAGAAGCATTGTGTTGGTATATTTTTTTCTTCTCTTCTTATTTTTCAGAATTACTTTTCCTGAGATTGAGTCAATTATTATTTTGAAAAACAAAGCAACTTTGTTTTGGTTTTTTTTTGGAGGGAGGAGACAATAATAGCAGAACTACACCAATCCTGCAATGTACAGGAAGGACTAAAAAGTACCCCGAGATTCTGAACATCAGTGTATTTCCCTTGCTGGTTGCATTACGAGGTTGTGTTTATAAAGCTGCAGTTCATCACTTGAAGTGACATTTTCCAATCTCAAACTAGAGAATTTGCTTAAGTTAGGCAACTTTTGTGCCACCTAGTGGCCCCTCCTTTCTGAGAAATGAGTCTGGCATTCCCTTGCCTAAAATTCTGCAAGCCTCTGGCTTTTAAGTACTGTAGAAAACCTTCAGTAGCAGTAAATTGTGAACTAAAGAGTCAAAATCATATACTTTAACTATGAATATTGTCCTTTTTTCTTGCAGGTTTTATTTGGCTGTTTACCCCTTATCTCTGCAGTCACTTATCCATGCCTGGCCTGTGCTATGCAGAGAGAATTATCACAAATGTGAATCTTTATTACTGGAGTTTATTTCTGACATGAGGTCTTGCAATTTCCAGTCTCTTAACACTTCCCTATTTTAATGCTCTCAACACATGAGTCCTCAATTTACCCTTAGTCTTGGGGTCATTGAAAATGGAACAAATTGCCACCACTTTGTCACTTGGTGAAGCTAAGTATAGAGCAGGAAAGGTGTTGAACCTTCTCAAATAACTATGCTGTTAGCTGTACTAGCCACAGCTTTTTGAGCCTTGCTGCTTGAAGTCAGTCACCTCCATCTATATTTGGGCAGTTAAACAGCAGTAGAGCTAACACGTTCCCAGAGGCTGCAAAAATGAATAGATCCCATTGGCTTCAGAAGGAATTTGAGATACTGACAATGCCAGCCCATCCCACATCTGATCTCAAGATAACTGTTGTGAGAGTCCTAAGGATGCATCTTGTTTCTGTGCTTCCAGTGAGGTACTTCAGACACTAAACTCCAGTGTTCAGCCCAGCCAGGCTGGCTCCCATTCAGCAAACTCTTTGGGCTTAAACTCTTTAAGTTAAATATAAGCCTAAGGCTAAGTGCAGAATACTTTCACAGGCAGCAATGGGCAATGAACAGAGGCTGCCAGGCACTGAGAAAATCTGCTCTGAGAAGATTTACCTGTGTTTGAAGGGTTCTGCACTTCAGTTACATCATCTCGTAATGACACAGAGTTTCACAGAGCCACAGAGGACCAGCATGTATGAGGGATCTGCTGCTGGACACAGGCAGTCTGACACATGGCTTTTTACACTACTAGCCAGATTTTCTCCTGCAGTCTGTGTCACAATGCCATCTGGATACAACTCAAAAATTCAGCATCTAAAGAAGAACCAGGTCATGGGTTCTTTTGTAGCTGTCCTTCTGGCATTCACCTGACAGAGTCTGACAAGTGGCACTGCAATATTTATTTAAATTAGAAGATCTAACCCCTTCTTCCCCAAATCTTTACTGTACCCAGGGATACTCTATTTGAAAAAGGACTTAATTATGATGATATTCATTAACAAAGACCACTGATTTGAGAAATGGTCCAAATAATAAGTGCTGTCAGAATAATTACAAGACTGTGAGGCTAGCAGTAGTGATATTTGCTCTGCTAATTGTACTTAATTTACTGTGAAGTTTTTCAGTGGCTCCTGTAGTTTTGAGTGCACTGAGTTGTGGTGCTGCTGTATACATCGGGGGAGAAGATTATCAGTGAGGTAGCCCAGTGAGAACCGTTTCTGAAATGATCCCAAGTGGCAGATTCTCCAGTGCTTTCATTACAGCCAATGCCGTGGATGTTGCTCTCCCTGGAGCTCTTGGGAACACAGTAGCTACTCACAAGGGGCAATGGGGAAGCCAGCAAACTCCAATCTGCCATTGGCTGCACGTGTGAAGACTTTGTTCTATTTCATTCCTTGTCTAAGCCCTTGAACTGGCACTTCTCATCATGGAAAATTTCAGATGTGTGAGCCAGGGTCAGAAGGAGATGTCTGTTTGCAGTGGATGCTGACAGACAGCAGTGCTGGTACAGTCACATAGCTACAGACCACCATGTGGCTGTGCACACATTCTCCATTTGTAACTGGGTCATGTGATTACCTGTTATGTCTCAGGGGACCTCATGGGAGTCATTCAAAAGGGAAAACCCCATCTTGAGAGAAAGGAAAAAAATAATTTTGGAAGTTAAAAAAAAAAAAAGAAGAAAGTAGAGGGATAAAAGAAAACTTAGAAAGAAAAAATTTGCAACACACAGAACTACAAGCCCAGCTTGCCTGATGGCTGATTTTCAGGCTACTTGACAAGGAATAAGCTCATGGAATAATTTATTTCCCTCTTCTTGTGCAAGTAAGTGTATCTCTCTCTCTCTCTTCGGTAAATTTTGAATCTTTTACCAATATCAGCAGAATTTAATAGAAAAGTAAAGATCTCTGAGATATTAAGCAACTTTTATAAGAGCAGGTTGGAGGAAAAAGATCCTACTGATGTTTCAGTCCAGGCAAAATGCTTAAATCAGAGCTTACACCTTCTCAGACAGCAAAGCTAAAATATACAAATCTGTAAACAGTCAAATGCTCACGGCCTTGTTAAAAAAAAAAATAAATTAAGGGCTATTCTTTTGTCTTTTAAAAGCAAGGTAGGACTATAGTGAGTGTGGCCAGACTAAATTCCCTGAAATCACTATTTTGATTAAGATTAGCAGAGCTGACAGTGGCTGAACTCTGTTTACCTCCCTGCTTCTTCTCCCAGTAGAACAATGGACCCAAGCTATGCAGGAGGTCAGCAATGTTAAAAGCTTTTAATGAATGGACTCATGACCATCAAGCTCATCTGACATCTGAGTGTGGGCTGTAAAGAAATGCCAAGCTCCTCTCAAATCTCAAGGCAGGTGACAGGAGCTATTGCACAGTCTAAACCTCCTTTTTGTCTCTTTTGCCTGTTACCTGTTTTGCATTAGTGAGGCTGACAAGACCCGTAATAAGATCACCTGCCTGTTGCTTTTGCCCCTCCTCCCCCAACTAGATAGAGATCAGTGCAGGCAAGGGGAAGAAAGAGGATTGATTTAGATGGACCTAAGAAAAGTGTTCTCATCTGAAACCAGGTGTTCCTAATGCCTGCCATAAGTTTTATTGCAGTCTGCATCATCTGCATCAGGCAGCCCACACTGAGCATTCCTGAGTAATTGGGATTCTGTATCCTACCATCTGGTGGGCATTGACCTCTCCTTGCAATCTCTCTTAAGTGTCTGAGCCTCTTTATTCCATCTTCCATCCCCCAGTCTACCTCTTCTGTCATATCCCAGCAGATACTTTATGACATGTTGCCATGCCAGGAAGCCGGCATGAACATTACTCCGCACCCAGCCTGGGGCTACTGTGATAAATGGTGAAGTATCTGAAGTTTAAGCTAAATAATATGATCTTAATGAGCTCATGTGGGCTACAGATCAAAAGCATAACCAAAAGGTAAAAAGTTCAATCAGCTTTTTTCTGAGTGCAATAAGAATGACCATAGCAACTTTGCACTGAGTCCTATTGCAAGATTACTGGACAAAAAGTGTCTCAAAGGGAATGGGTAGAAGGAAATATTTCTTTTGAGCAGTTTTGACCTCAAATTAATGCAGAGAAACTGTTACCCACTGCTATACAAAATGAACCTGACATACCTGTGCAGGTACTGACTATCCTTTTGTCTAGACTCGGAGTCCAATATGGACTCACTGTAGTTTACATCAGGAAATTCACTTTTGTTTCAGATCTCTTTTTGGAAATTTTGGACACTGGTTGATTTTTCTAAGCTGCTGTTGCCAATGAAACTATGTCTCCTGTGTGCTAAAAATACTTGTTAGTGGCTTGTGCCAATAGCAGCATAACTCAGTTCAACTGTTCCTCCTGTAAAGAGTCCTAATGATCACTGGGTCTCATTGATTATCTTTTCAAGAATTTATTTTCCAGTCCTGCAGGTCAAAGAACATTCCAGTAGCACCTGTGAATGCACAATGTTGGTTTGACCAAGGAGGAAAATTGAAGGGCACTCACCAGTGATACTCCCTGAGTTTCAGACTTTCACCGTCATGGTAAACTAACACCTGCAGAGCCAAATAACCTGAAGAACCTTGTAGGAGTTTGCCACTGAGACAAAAAAGGGAGCGTACCACTCTGGAAGCTGATGGAGCTGAAATCTGGGCTTAGCACAGCTACAGCTCATGGTCTCATTTATCACCATTTAAAGGTATAATCACCTATGTTTTGACATATTTATGCCATAGGTTTACACTGGTCTTACTATCTCCAAGCCAGAAATGTACTTGGGCTTTATATTAGAAGTTACATTTTGCTGAGTGGTGTACAAAAGATCTACCTACAGTATTAAAGGTGTGGTTTAGCTGAGAATCTTTACACAGGACAACTAGAGGAAAGAAGCAGTGGAAGGCTGTGCTTGCTATGTGACTACATTTACACTGATACTCCTACCCCCCTACTGTGTCACTTCCACAGTGTTACCATTGAAATGCACACCCCCACTGAACTTTTATGTGTAGGCCAGGTTTGAATTCATTAAAAGTCTTTGGTGATCTTTGGTATTAATGAATACCAAAAGCAGGTAACTTTGAAGGTTAATAGATATTTAATACCCTATTTTGCTGTAGAGACAGAGCCTGCCATACTGATTTAGCTACAACTGATTAACATTTTGATGTTCAGGAAGATATCAGAAGGCTAAACTCAATTAGCCAGAAGATGTTGTACTGAAGCTGATCTTTTGTTCATGGCAAGCATCCTGCTGATGTTATTTAAAATCAACAAGTAAGATCAAACAACAACTGAGCAAATTGCTGGGTTCCCTGCACACAACTATTAAATATTGTCAAACTAAAGGCATCGCTAGACACTGTGTGTGCAGACCTTGAAATTTTTATGCAAGTGGAGCTTGTTTCAGGACACTAGTAGTAATGTCTATGACATCCATTATAACAATTTCTAAATGGATTTTTTCTGGTTAAATGCATTTACCTCCTCAAATGTATTGTGTAGACAAAATGCTCCAGCTTCATGAGATAGGGAAAGACTAATGCTTGTTCACTATGTCCTGTACAGTCCTCATGTGATACACAGCCTCCTCCAATATCTGTAACTCTAGTGATAGCTCTATTTTGGATGTTAGTACGCAAGTGTGAGGACCAAACTAGGGCATTCAAATTCCCCTTTTGGGTACCAAGATCAGAAAACAGTACTGAGGTGCCCATTTTATCTGCTGCTCCAGACAACAACTGGGTGTAGGTATTTTGGTCATTTTATTAGAAACATAAGTGAAGTGAAAGAGGGCATTGCATTAATACAGTGAGAGCTTGCTGAGGCATCCCTGCCTAGAATGTATTCTTAAAATCCTGTTATATTCTGGACAATTTGCAAACAGCAGTTTTTCTGCCATTGTACAGCTGTGTATCATTGCCCCTTTCCCCTCACATTTAAACACCATTAACTGGGAAAATGCAAATACCAAGGCAAAAAGGTAAGCACCACAAAAGATTAGAAGCAGGATTACAACCCTGGCTTTCAGGAGAGCAGACTTCGGGCTCTTCAAGGATCTGCTTGAAAATAACCCCATATGAAATAGCTCTGGAGAGAAGACGAGTTTAAGAAGGCTGATTGATTTTGAGGGATCACTTTCTCCAAATTTAAAAATTATTTCTCTGTATGCACAGGAAATGAAGCAAAGGTGGCAGGAAGCCTGCACAGATGAGCAAGGAGCTCCTGTCAAAATTCAAATGTAAAAAGGAAGTGTATAGGAGGTGGTAGCAGGGGCAGGTGACCTAGGAGGAATATCAGGACAAAGTCTGGGTATGCAAAGACCTGGTAAGAAAAAACAAGGCCCATTGATTTGAATCTGATGAGGGATGTGAAGGGTAATAAGATCTTCTTCTCGGACATCACCAGTAAAAGGAAGACTACAGAGAATATGCAGACATTCTGATTAATGGAACAGTTGATCTGGTGTCAGGGAACAGCAAATAGGTCAAGGTACTCAATACCTTCTTCACCTTGGTCTTAAAGGCATGACTGAGCTTAAGGAATCCCAGCTGCCTCAGACCAGCGTGAAAGTTCCAGAGCAAGAAAGACCTACCCTCAGTAGAAGAGGGTTGAGTTAGGGATTACATAAATAAATGGATGTACATGAATGCCTGGGACTGATGGATACTCTCACATGGTGAATTGAGGTCAGCTTCATCTCAATCCCAGGGAAGGTCAAGTAGTGAATCCTCCTGCAAACCATTTCTGAAAACATGGAGGAAGAAGAGAATGCATTTACAAAGAGGAAACCACACTTCAGCAATCTGATTGCTTTTGTGATGTGAGGACTAGCTTGGTAGTTGAGAAGAGACCAGTGGTTTTTGTTTATATTGGCTATAGTAAGACTTTTCACACTTATGACACTCTAATATCTTCATAGACAAATTGCAGAAGTATAAATTAGATGAATGAACAGTGGGTGTGATGTGACAGACCTGATTGAATCAATTTGGAGTGTTGGATGTAGTTTAGGACTCCTAAGGACAAGAAACATTGAAACAAGACCAGCATAGGACCATGAGGATGAGTAAGGGTGTAGAGCTTTTTATGAGAAGAGGCTATGAGTGCTGGGACTGTTCCACCTCAAGAACAGAAGATGCAAGGGAACCTTACCCAGGGAGATTGGACTAGCCTATCTCCAGAGGCTCCTTCCATCCTTGATGCTTCTCTGATTATGTGAAAAGTGTCCATACAAATACTTCTGTTGCCAAGTAGCAACAGTGAGAATAGATTAAAACACACTAGGGAAGGTCTAGACTATTTAAAGTAAAACTTCAAATGAAAAAATTTCAAAAACTCTCCTTTTTGTGGCCCATATTTAACATTAGATTTAACCATAACTGATTTTTGTAAGAAGAAAGTACTGGCTTTTATTTTACATAAACACATTGTTCACTGAAAACCATGTAGTTATTTACACTAGGTCTGATAAAACAGAAGCCTCCCAATTCAAATTTAGGCTAGGAAAGGATTAGTGTGAAGACAAAGTGAAATTCATGGTGCCATTTGTCATTTTTAGTGATGACTATTTGGGAATAAAATACAGATCTTATAACTCTGGCAATAAGATTCCTCTTCAGGAGAAACCTGCAGTGAACATTTGGCTACTCTTGTGTACAAATATTTTGCTTTCTGGCAGAGAAGCACTCTTTTTCTATGGCCTTTATTGAAGTTCAAAAGAAGTGTTGACTTTTCCCTGTATTTCATGCTGTGGAGGGAAAAAACAAACTGCACTCTGAGCTGACCTTTAGGAGATGTTGTGTTGCCTAAAGCCCTGTCATTAAACATAGCAGTGAGCACTAATGTTTATGATAGAATGCTAAAATAGAATCTAGACAATAGGAACCCCTCTTTACTTTTCTGCTGCATCCTGCTGTCCAAAAAATATATCTATATTCTTCAGAGTCACTTAGTAATTTGTATGTACGGATATATTTTATGCACATGAAAGAATAATATGAGCTATCTGTAAACATCTATGGATGCTCTAAAAATCAAAAGCATTTCTTCAGTTCCTTCTGAGCAGGAACACATGCCTGTGGTTTCAGTACTATCTTGCTATTTATTTATACCAGTAAAACTTCAGGACCTGGTTTCTCTTTTGCCCTCTAAGCATTACGATCAACAGAATTGGGTAAAATAACAATTGAAAAAAAATTTTCTTTTGCCAAATATCCGCTGCTTTCATCAGATCACATCTTCTGATTTTTTCTTAACTTTTTTTTTTTTGGTGCATTTAAGGCCTGAAAGCAGTGACCTTGTTGCTAAGCAACTGAGATGCTTAGGCCTCAACCCTGGTGGTTGAGATGAAAAAGGTCAATTAATGTGGCAGGCCTGTCCTTATCAATATGCTACTGTGGCACCAACTTTTATTTCTTAACAGTAATATATCATAATAAGTTTTGTAGGTCTTTATACAGCAGATCTCCTTTTGAATAAAAGCATAACTAAGACTTGAGGGTATGTCTGATATAACAGAAAATGTAACCATAAAAAATAGAAACCCAGAATAGAAATCATCTGACTGCTGACTATCCTGCTGTGCTGCCTGAGGCAGTTACACATTTCCATTGAGTTATTTTATGATCAGGCCAGTATGTTATTGAAATATTATCTCTTTAGCCTTTCTCATTCTGATAAGAAATGACAGGCTCTCAGAACACTAATACACATGGAGAACAAAATATGGAGCTGTGGATAAAATTCAGTTGGGGCAAGGAACAGCAGCTCAAGTATATTCCTGTTAAAACTTCCTCACCAATCTTGTGTTGGATTTTAAATAGCTGTCACTATTTTTATTCCAAAGTGAGCATCGGAGACCTTTGCTCCTAGTACTAGTACTATTGTTACTACTGCTGTTACTACTACTATTATCACTACTAAAAAAATTTGTCTAATAATTTAGAAGTATGAAGTACTTGTTATATGGAAAGTCTCCCTAATTGGGAAACATTTAAAAGGCAGTCACCTGCTCATTACTGGATTTTTAAAGCATTTTGAGAACCTAAAATCCACTGGCTGTTCCTTTTGTCCGCCTCTATCCATTGATCAGACTTCTGGCTGAGAACACCTCTCCTCTTCAGGAAACTTTCAAAGGTGAACACCTACACAGGTGTCTGTGGAGGGGGTTGCTGACAACTGTTGTGGTCACTTTGGGATCAGTGGGTGACAAAGGCAGCCACCTTCCTCTCTTCCAGAGTGCCTGGTGTCTGGATTAGTGTGAACAGGTTCCTCCTCCTTTCCCACATGTACATGGTGGGATGGAAGAAGCACTCTGCATGCCCCAGGATTTTGGAAGCACCCTCTGCACAATCAGGCACAGCCAGTAGGGGAAAGTGTGTGGCATCATGCATTAGCTGGTAGTGGGATGAGCAGTACCTAGACAAACTACCATAAGGAGAAAACAATTTTCACATGATGATTTGAAAACACAAAAAACTATTTGTCTGCATTACTGATCATTATTTTTGCCCAAATGCTATAAGGGTCACAAGACAGCTTAGTTTTCCATATTTTTGATAGTCTTCTCTGCTCAAATGCTGCACTATTAAGAGTGATGCTCAGTGCAGTTGTTGATGAACAGGGAGTATCATTTTTTGCCTGCTTTTTGCCTTTTCTTCAAGCTTATCCTCTTGTACAGGGCAGGAAAAAAGCAGCCTGAGCAAGGTCTGAGTACTTAATAATGTATTCATTCCAGCAGTAATCAAGGATTGCATCTAGCTAGTGATGCTGGTTTCTGTAAATTATCCTTTTTATGGGTAAGATAGCATGGAAGAAGTTTGGTAAGGATCTTTCTAATGTCTACTAGCATTCTGTTAAACTATCCTATTCCGCACAAAATAGGAGTTAAAAGCCAGGAAGCCATCCTGGTTTTAATCCTATACCTGCATCAGACAGAAATCCTCCAGAAGACCATTTTGTTGCTGTTAGATGAAAGAAATTCAAACTGTAACCTTTTACATCTTATTTGCAGTCACTTCATGACTTCAGGTACATAAATGTTACCTGGTTAATTACTGTTTATAGATAAGAATAAAAGGAAAGGTCTCACTCCCTGTTCTGAAAGCATGACTATCCCTTCTCTTCCCCACACCTCCTATCCAAGTTAAATAACTTTCTTTCATGAAATTCCTCCTGACTTTACATTAATGTGAGACTAAACACAAGGCCTACAGTTGTCACCTGCTTCAGGGAGTGGGATATCAAATTCCCTCAGTTCTTACACCTCATGGACAGTAGGGCATAATCTGACCTCCAACTAATTTGGAGCAAGGATTCTCAGCTGCTCAGCCCAGTTTCCCTGCAGTTACAGTGCTCATGTGTGTTTTACTTCCTTGTTTTATAGCATTGATGGAGAAGCAGATGTTGCCTTTCTCCCTGCAAATGCTATATACAGTGAATCATCTTAGCCTCTCTGTAAAATTTCAACTTAATGGAGTCCTGGCATTTGTGATGAGCTGAGGAACTTAATTTTATAGAACAACCTATTGAACAAGCTGTTCTTGGACATTCCCATCTCAACTAAATGTTAAAAGTATTAAAATTCACATTAGCACAAAAGGAAATTTTGCATGGGTAATCCTTTAATACAGTGTTTTATGGCTCTATTAGCTGCACAGCAGCTGGTGACATGATGAATTTAATCCATTAAAAAATTCAGTAAGAGGTTTAAAAGTCAGATTTTAAAAACATAATCTTGCTGCAAGGAAAGAGAACTTCTCCTCAGGGCCAGAGACATGGTGAGTTCACAGTGTGGCAGGTATACGAAAATACACCTGCATGACAGGCTTTCATATGCTTATGGTTTCACACCTAGCAGAGAGCTTACGGTGATGAAAAACAACTCAGGAGCACACAGGAATTCTTAAAGGAGCATGTTTAAGTGTTGCATCTGTCCAGCTTTCTCTCCATCTCTGTTTATATTTTTTCTATTAAGGGGTTTAATACTGTAGCGTTAAAAGGTTGCCTTTCTGCTACTTATGTATGTATTCCATACAAAGAGCATAGCACAGGAAATATTTACTTCACTTTTGAAGATTTACTACCTGCCAAAGCTCGGTGGGAAATTCACTACATGAAGAAAAATTACAGATTTCTGAAAAAATCCTTTTTTTTCTTTTTTTTTTTTTTTTTTTATACAAAGACAGAGGTTAGCATGTTTGTGTGTCACATGTGTTTTACAAATGTGTATGAATTTACGTTCTTGCCAAGTTCTTATTTTACCATGGTATTTAGTAGCCTTCTTGAGCAAACTCCTACAGTCACATAGACTTAAAAAAAAACTGAGCTTCCATTCACTAGTTATTCTTAGAAGTTTCTTTGCAGATGCAAAGAACCACATGAAAACATGAATTAAACTCCTACAGCCTTGTAACCTAAAATGTTAATAAAAAGTACCTAAAAATTTATTATTATTATTTTAAGCTGTGTTATTTTTAGGACATTTTAATTATTTTGGAGCCCTTTCCTAACACTGCTGGCAGTGTTATTATCATATATCCTTGTTCCTTGCCAGCTTTCTGGAATCAGCCCTTTAAAAAATTAGACTGGCTAAAAGTAATTTTTCTTGTCTGTGCAGTTTCAATCATGATTTCCCCATACAAACATTTCACCAATATTGACATTCTTCTGGATGACTTATTTTGCCAGGCACAAATACATTCTAGCTTCCTTTCCCAAACATTCACCCTTGCTAGATTTCCCTGGGGAAACACTACGTGGGATTTTGACCAGGGTAAACACATCCCTTCATGTAACCCCATTGGTAATTTTTATTTATTGTACATCTAATTATGATCTATGATGTACTGTTGCAGATGATAAAACAATAAAGGATACTTTAAATAAAAAACAAATCAGTTCTTTAGCCACTCTAACTATGCCAAGGAAAATTCCACAGTACTTTAGTAACATTGCCTTTTAAATCCTTCATCAAGTTTAAGAAAAATTCCAGTGGCATAAAATGCTTTTCTTTTGTGTATCCTACTTCTTCTTCCTTCTACCTTTGGAAACAGTTGAAGTGTAGGTGAGAAAATACTGCACAGAGACAATGTACTCAGACTGACTGAGAACAAAACCAAGAGAAACACTTTTTTTCTTCATTGTATTTGAAACTATATGACAAAATTTTATTTACTTTTCCTCAGATTGACTTCATGCTTCTTACTTTTCAGTGGGGTGCATGTGAAAGTAAGCTTCATTACAAAATGAAGTCAATAAAAAGAAATTCCTGAAGAAGTTGCATTTAGTAGAAAACCCCATACAAACCCCCAAACCTAACAGGAATGTGTGCTCTAATTTGAGCTAGCTAAAGCCACATCTACATGCTCAGCTGCCTGATGTTGTGCAGTAGCTGTGCCCCTACTCAGAATGAATTAATGACTTGGAGTCTAGGAACATCTAGAGATGAATTGTTAACTGCTATATGATAAGATATGCAGAGAGATTTATTCATAGAAAGCCATTACAGTATTCAACATCCTCTTACCTTGTTTATGGGGGAATCGTTCATCATTTACTTTCTGATCACTTGGGGACTGTATTTCACTAAATAGAGCTCATGTAGGTGCTCTATTTTGCATTTGCTACACACATCCACTGTACTAGGACAGGCATCATGACAGTGCCATTCTTATATTTTGGGAGAATCTTTGGACAAGAAGGTGTGTAGAATGCTGCACTGCAGAGTTCTACTTCCCTGCTGCTTCATGGTGTCTAAACTGGGTGATGTGGTGTGTGTGTGCATGAGGGGATTATGGGTGTCTTAGAGTCCTTCCTAGCTCTACACTTGTTTTGCATATACTTTTATGGCTATGCCTGACATTATTTCTCCATTGCCATTGACTCTATTCTGACTTACTTACTGTCACATCATTTGAACAGCTGCCCTCAGTGCAGCTGAGTTGGGTGGGTCATTATGAAAGTGTGTCTTTATTGATCTAACCTCCAGAGTATGGAGGTTATTAGGGTGGTATATTTAATAATCATGAAACTTGTACTTGGCTGTCCTTAAAAAAATCCTGAGATTTTGCAAAGGATAAAGATAATCTTAAAAAAAAAAAAAAAAAAGAGAGCGAGAGTGTGATCAAAATGGCAAGCAAAAACCACCCATGCTCCTAAAGATCTCCGCCATGCTTTTCCTTAAAACCTATAAGATAAACTGGTGTGAAGGTTACAACACTAGCTAAAAGAACACATTGTCCTTTGTCCCCTAAAATGCTCTGGTTGTATAAAATATATCAATTTGCATGGCTTTTTTGGTTTCTTGATTACAGTGGTGTACAACGCAATTAATACCTCCAAAAGCACAGAACGAACTTCCTTGAGATGAATGTAATTATCATTGAAGTAAAAATCTAAATCCAAACTACTCTTAATTACCACATACAGTGCAATTAGAAAAAAGAAAAATAATTTATATGCCTGTTTAGAGTCATGAAATCTGTTATAAAACATCCTTAGTCATAACTTAAAATTAGATTTATCAGAGTAGCATTTACTGGCAAACTTGATTCCTTTTTTTGTTGTTACAGCATGTATCACAGATGGCTGATTTATAGACATTCAGATATCTGACTGTTTTTCACACTTACAGTACCAATGATTTTTAATATAAGATTTTTATGCAGGGAGCAAAAACTGAAGAAAGATTTAGAGCAGAAAGAATAATAAATTCACAGAATGATTTGTATATATATGTAATATATACATTCAGACACATAAAACATAAATGCTTTGCATTTTAGAACTATGAAAACTTGGACAAAACATCAATTAATAAATGTCCACATCATATCTCTGAAGTAGACATTGTTATTTCACTCACATAAATAACAGAAAAGAGCTTATCAAATGTAAATGGGTGGTTCTTAATGTTTTTATTATTGAGACACACAATTTAAAGTGTTTACTGTGTAGCATAAGAGTGTGTGCCTATAGGCAATTTCTGAAAGCATGCATTCTATCTATAATAATAAAATATTACGTCTTTTATTTTGTTACTGGAAACGGCCTGATATGGAGAAGAGCATTTTAAAGACTTCTAATACCTCTTATTTGATAATGTCAGTTTACTTTCTTCTAAGTTTAGATTGTATATTCTTTTGAATCTTTCATTTGAATCATGTTTGAATTGGGCAAGACAGATTTGTCTGTTTGGCAGCTCCATTTTGTGAAAAAACTGCAATAACTTTGATATAAATTAACACTACAATTTCATCTATCACTTGTTTGTCATTTAGCCAGTTATTGAAAAAACATTTCTAACTTTAAGAACACACACTGTCCCTATAAAGTTTACATAAAAACAAGGTAATGGATTTGATTTGACAGAGGTCATTGACTGAGCAATCTCAGTGCACCACATTGAAAGAAGAACTCTGAAAGATGAGACAAACATGACTATTCATACTACTTTGTGCTAGCAGCTTCTCAAGTGGGCCAGGACCAAACAAACAAACAAAAAATTACTAAAAAATAAAATAGTGTAATAAAAATCCCAGACTGTCTAGAAAAGACAATATTTTTAGTATGTGGTCCAAGGTAGTCTAGTCTTATACAGGAGGACACCTCAGAAATGGTATGCCTTTATTATCTGCTTCTAATTTGTTATGTGATTTTGATACAAAATTAATATAAGTTATATTTTAAAAGGAGAAGAATTGCAAAAAGTCACATAAGGAAGGAGAAACATGGCTTAGAAGTTATTTAAATGACAATATTTATCTTAATTTCATCATTCAGATAAGTAATTAAGTATGTGCAGCCATCATATGCAATTTAAACAGTACCTGCACATTGCCTCAGCTCTTATTGAATTCTTTACTGCAGATGTCCAAGCATGTGAGTAATGGGACGAGGAATATGGGTTGTTTCAACCTTCATGACTTCTTGGAAGGGAACAGGTATTCCTTGTAAGTTTTGGTTGTCTTCCCTAGAACCATCAACTTCAAAGACCACTGAGCAGCTACGAGGGGCACAGCCAGATGCTCCCTGCAGTTATGAATGACAGACTGGCGAGAATATGTTTCCATAATCTCTGTTTCCTGCTGTTTCACTTCCAGATGAGAGGAGAGGTGGTGATCAGTGATTTGAATAGCCTTTTTGTCCATGCCCCATCACAAATAACCCTACTTGGAGTCCTGCAGTCTAAGCAGGAGTGTGTGGGAGGTCGGTGTTAGTTTTGCCATCTGTAAAATTAGGATGTTCATATTTCACAATAACCCCATTTTATAACGATGAAACAAGCAGTTCTTGAAATGTTTTTAAGGGGAATAAAGAGGCTATAAAAGTATTCATTGCTGTCACTAAATAAGCCCTCTGAGGTGAGCAACTTCCATACACATTATGCCAAAAACATTTAGCAACAACTTCTCTATGGGAGCTAGAAGAATACAATTCATAAAAAAAGTGTTGAAATACTACAGCTAACTAAGAGAGACTCTAAAAAGCTGTTTTATTTTGTGAAGAACTGCAAACCATCAGTGACAAAAACGATCTTTTAAGTTGTCAAGTAAGGCCAGAAAGGTATTGCAGGGAAATAAGAGCCATCCTGGAAATGGTTCAAAAAAGAGAATGTGTCCCACCTGTGAAGGGACAAACAAAGCAAGTAGTGGAAAAATGAGAGCTGACATGTGTGTCATATGTGAAGAAGACAGAGTGGATAACAAGAACTGACATGTGGGAAGATGCCTTTGTCAAATTGCCAGAAGTTCCAGAGCTGTGACACCTTGCTGAAGGCAGATGAGGTTGGGAAAGATGAATGCACCATGCCACATTTCAAAGGTCAGGACTTTGCAAAGGCATTGATGAAACACTGCCACAGCTGCCACACAATCTAGGTAGGGAAAGAAAGCTTTCATTCCTTCCTGTAACACAAAAATTGAAGGGAAATCTAATAATTAGCCTATTACAGGATAGTCAATCATTTAACTACTGAAAATCAGGGGAGACATATACTAATCTCATTTCACTTGAGAAATCCTGTTGCCTTTATTGGCAGAATTTGTGCCACTGATGGGAAATCTCTCATTCTGACTTCAAGAGCAGTTGTTCTCTCGCGGCCTGATTCATTAAGTTAATGGGACACTTTCTCTTGAGTCCTCTGAGAATAAGATCTGTGCACTGATAAATCTCAGTAGTTTCAAAAGTTCATCTAATCAAAGGTGATCTGAATGTCTTCCATCCAATTACTGCACCAAAGACAATCAGTTTCATAATACTTCCAGATACTGCTCTTTCAACTGGGCCCATCAAGCCAGGAAAACCAGTTCCTTGCACTTTACTGTACACCTGTGTCCTTGCCTGTAGCTCCTGACAACCCAGAGAGAAAAAGGGCAGGATGGGGGGAAGGGGAAGAGTGGAACAGTCTCTGTTATGCCAGCACAAAGAGGTGGGGTTAAGGGTTTATGAAAGATTCAGAATCTGATGTCATGTTGTTTAAACCACTACAATCATTTCTGGATTTTGAACCACAAAATGCATAATCCTTTTCTGTAAAAATTCCATGTTTTCTTGTCTTCCACAGCATCCTTGTCCCAGACACTGGTCCAGTGCTTACTTGTCACTTTTTCCTCACATTTTTTACCTTCCTATCCTTTGTGTCCACTTGTTTTTCCTAAATTACTAATATATGGAGTTTATTCCAAACAGTTTCTTCTATTTGTTAATTTTCTTCTATTATCAGGGATGCTGTCTCTTTTGTGCACTTACACTGCCCATGACTGCCACGTTTAGACAGCTAGACGTCTGAGGCACCCTCTTTTGATTGCCAAAATGTCAAAGTGATCTTAGCTTCTAATGCACAATAGTTCATTGTCCTTACATTCCAACCTATAACCAAGACTCTGTATTTTGGTGTGACTTTTATGATGTGTAATGTACTCACAAGATATTCAGGAAAGGTCTTGCAATAAAAGCAACAATCCCCATTTCACCAATGGAAATTCAATCAGGAAAACCCACCTGCTTTGTACTTCCCTAGCATTGGTGATTAGATTATGTTAATGGCAGTGTAGGGTAGAACAGGTTAGCTGAAACTAATCTATAATCAGTCTCACTGTTTGTAGGAACCCAGTGCAGACTTCATGATTCCTTCTCATGCTGCTTTGGATTGCTTGTCTTTGTCTGTGGCACTGGGCAGCTCTGATTTTCTTGAGAGGCACTGGAAACCAGGCAGTGCACACTGGAAACGTGTTGCAGAGAAACAAAGGGAAGGTGCTTTGCTAGTCGAATTTGGCTGTTCTGATTGCAAAGTGTTGGTGGGTCTGAAGAAGGCTGTACAAAAGATGGGATAAAAAGCCATCCTACTGCACTGGTCTTCTTCAGCACTGACTGACTGCTAATCTTTCCCATTTCAGTGTACCTGATGGAGATGAGAGATGGAACAGCCAAACTGCTCTCAGTTACAATGGGTGACCTCACTGGGGTCATGTGTTTGGAATGAGTAATTGTCTATGTGTTAACAAGACCTGCATTTAAAGGAACGGAGAACAAAAGGGGTAAGTTGCCAAAATTTATCTGCCTATACTATCCATTCTTACTAGGGACCAACTAGAGCAAATGTTCCTAATTCCATCAAGGGCATTTCTTCCGTTTAATGAGCACACAGGAAAGAGAGGCATTGTTCAAGTACAAGGGTTCAGTTTGCAGCAAGCCACAAATCACATTTCATTTATCAGGCCTACAGATGACAGGATATCATCAAATCCCCTGAGAGTCATATTCATTAAAAAGAAATCTTAAGTAATTACAACAATTAATTGACTTGAAACAGTTTCGGGTGGAGAAGGTTTACATAATTCATTTGCCAGACAAAACAAGCCTTATGAAGTCAGGGCAACATATTATTCAGAAGCATCCTCCCCTTCCTGTTGTCTTGAAAAGCACAAGCTAACACCAAACACCTGGAGACAACTGAAATGGGCAAACAAACAAACAAAAGACAGGAAAAGAACCTGAACTTTTAAAACTTTATCAAAGGGGTAATGTTTCACTCACCTGCTCTGATCATTACTTAGAAACCAGAGAATAAAACATTCTCCCATTTCTCCTTGTTTATTATAAATATGCAGAGGATTTCTAAGGATTAATTATGTAATAATGAAATTTGAAAACTGGGCAAGCTAAATCACTTCACACAGCCTTTGTACAATGCAAACATAATGTGTCTGTCTAGTTGCAAATTTATCCTGAAGCTTCCTCCTGGTTGTGAAATGTGCAGACTTATTTTGTTGCTTCCTGTTGACTGATCCTGAATTTCTAGATATCAGAATGCCATTATCATGCCCATATCATGAATAAAAAGAAATATTCCTCAGATCAAATCTATTATACTATACAGTATTTCCTTGTGTCCCCCAACCTGCTTGTTTCCCAGTTTTATTTCTTGCTTTATGCTCATTTTACACAGAGGTTTTTCCTTTTCCATGTGTGTTTAGTCTCTAATACTCACGGATTAATGGTATTAATCTATGAGTAGGGCTTCTAGGTATTACAACAAACAGGCATAGCACTGAGATTTCCACAGTAACTCCAACTTCTTGAGCTGAGAGAAGCTCTTTAAGTGCTCAGACTGGTTTTAAATGTGTTACTATTTCTATTGGTGGCCCCAGTTGGTCTCCACTTCTCTGCACATACATATCAATATCTTTGGGGAAATAAAGGAAAAGAATAGTCATGGTTCACAAAGAGTATTTGCCAGAATAACAGTCACAGATAAGCAAATGCCAGAAATAGCCTGGGATGTTTATGAAAGCGTTTAGATTCAATATGTAGGTATGCAATTCATCTGTTGTATAGCTTCACTTGAAGAATAAGGCAAATATTATTAAAAGATTAAAAAAAAATAGTTTCCTACGTAATTAACTAAGAATCTGCAACTCTACCTAAAAATAAGGAAATGCTCGATTCAAGTGATTAGTGATATGCAGTGTCAGTGAGCAGATTGACAAAAATCAGTGCCAGTATTTGACAAGAAACAATGCCATCTTTATGAAATTGACAGTTAAAGATAGTTTCTCTTCATGGGTTTCTGGCCTCTACTCTCTCCCTGCTATTTCCTGTCACTAGCAAAGATCCTTGTCTCATTTCAAAGCTCACCCCATCATGTCTCCAGGAATGAAAAAGAAATTGATCCTTACTCCTAGTAATGCCATATAGTGAGAGAATAAATAATGAATTTCCTGTATTTTCTGGCTATCTATAATTTCAAAAGATCAATTTCAGATATATTCTGTCTATTTTCCAGACATTCTGATTATTTTTCAAGTCATCGTTGCCTTCCTTTGAAGGGTTTGACCTGCCTGCCATGGTGGAAAGGCTCACACATTTATGAGTTTTAATGTGGCATCTTTTCCAAATGTACAAACATATAACCCTAAAACTGATGTGAACTCCATCACTCTGGTAAAATGCAAGAAGGGCAAGTCATTTTGTTTTTCTTAATTTGTTAAGCAGTCTACAGCCATCAAAATAAGGTAACATAGAAGGGTTACACTTGCCTCAAATTCTATATGCTTTGGAGGTTTAATTTGCAATTCACAAAGACTGAGTATGTCTTTGGTTTTACTATTACGATTTTGGTTTAACTGATACAACCGAAGGAGGGTTTTCTATACAAGCATTGTGTTTTCCTCTGATTCTGACCATAGCAGGCAGTGTGAGAAAAGAACAGAACATATAAAAGCACTGTACGTATTATTTTATAAAAGACTGAGGCAACCAACCCATCACAAATAAGACATTGTGACTGCAGCAATGATTAATGAGATGTTAAGTGTAAGTAGAAAAAAGTATTTTCTGCTTAAGAATAGAATCAGAACATTCTGCAAATATTTTCAGTAGTGCATATGTTCTGGAGCCTACATAGCAGAAGAGATGCATTTAAGTAGCACAGAGAAACCACACACTAAATTTCAGGACATTACAAATGTAGACAACCTAAAAAGAAATGCTACTAAAATGTTGATTAGGCAAGCAAGGTAAGTAAACATCTTACCAACATGAGAAAACCAGAGCCTGATGGCTGATTGCAGATCATGGCCAGAGCTGGGGTTGCTTCCTGCCGCAGCTCCCACCAAGGCAGGTCCCACTGAGAACATCAAGGTGCATCTCAGCACAGGCCGTGCCCTGGCAGATCCCAAGCTTTTGCCTGCCAGAACCTACTTTAAAAAATAAACTCTGCCCTATGCCCTTATACTATCTCATCTTGGGAGTCTAAATCCAGATATCCCTTGGAGGGGAGAAAAGGCTCAGTTCTCGTGTGTCCCACTGACTGCCAGGCCTGGGGCTGTGCCCCCACTGTGACTCCCAGAGACACTCCAAGATGGACACTCACCTGGGGGGCTGCTATGTTCCTCACAACCCCCGGGAGCCACCTCTCCCTCAGGCACCTGCAGCAGCAGGAGGGTGGCTCAGGGAGAGGTGACTGCCCCTGGGATATTTCCCCTTGCAGGTTTATTTCCCCAGAGTAGCCTCAGCACCCATGGCATTGCCCTGCGCCCCATGCCTGGGCCCACCAGGCCGTGCCCCCACAGTTCCGAGGGGGCTGTGATGGGATTGAGTCCTGCCTGCACTGGTGCCAAAAGCAGAGAACCATAGGACTGCACAACCCTCCTGCCATATCTTTTTTTTTACCTTTTCTTATTTCTAAGAAACAATTTAGCAAGGTGGGTTTAATCTCTGAGCCCCCAGACACTTTGACCTCTTGCTCTGTCGTTACCCCTCAGACAGCCACCTCTCGCTGCTGCTGGTTCCCCTGCAGGCCTCCATCGCTGGTACTGACAGGATCCATGGCAGCAGCCAGGATTTGGGCTGGCTTAGCTCATGGGATGGACAGGGCTCTTCCTCACAGCCACCACCATGCTCTGCCCCTCACAAACAGGTATGGGGACCTGGGCAGGCTGCAGGTCTCTGATGAAGGGAGCTGCTTCCCACCGCCTCCTCGCAGCTCCCACCAGCACAGCCACACAGGCCTGTTGTTATATTTTTCCTTGTGTACCTGAGTAAAATTTGTGAGTGTGGCTGTGAGGAAAGGAATGGACTAACTGTCCCTTTATTGCAGTCTTAGTTTATTCAAATTTCTGTTTTGTTTTTTTTTTCCCTCTCAAATTTCTCTCCAAAGCCCATGAGGTAGAAGGATCATTGTTAAAGAACTATACTGATTTTTTAATATGCACTTTGCTTTGTTTTACAAAATAAGGTGGCAGTGTCTTAACTGGTGTGATCCAGCCTCTTCAGTCACACAGGTGCAGATCAAATGAAATCCAGATCAGCAAAGGCCTTTGCTTTGTCTAATTGGTTATTGCTGGGCAATACTGCTGGTAAGTGTTCATCTACACTGCCTGTGAAAGGAATAAAATCCATTTTGTGTATCTATAATTGCATTCATCAGGTACTGTTTGACCTCAGGAGAGAGTTCCTCCATAGCCTTCAGTACTTCCTTTTCTTCTCAATTCTTTTAAAACATTCACAAATTAAAATGAAGAAAACCAGAATAGCACTTCTTTGGAGGCTTCAGTTTTAAAACAGAACAAAAGAAAAAAATGGCCTGGAACAGAAAATATCTCAATTTTAGCAGAGAAAACTCAAGGTCAGCAGCCATTCCAGAAGGCTTATGGAAAAACACAGCAATTCTAGACTGTGGGTTCAGAAGTAGTTTAACTCCCATTGAAAGGGCGTGGGACAACTTCCCCCCTTGTTGAGAAGACAAAGAGGTTTAAGAAATGTATGTAAGTCAAAGAACACAGAAAATCAAAGTAATACAAAAAGAGAAAAATGACTGCTTGGTATAATTCACCTTTGCCAAGTATAACCCTGACAGAAGGGGCAGCTTTTAAAGTGGTGTAAACCATTGCCACTCTGCTGACCTCAGTAAAGTTGCTCTGTCAGGGGATATGACCCTCTTGGTTGTTCTCACGGCACAACAATAATAACTAAAAATGTAGAAAATTACCTAGAGTTATTCACATTTTTAATATTGTGCTTCATAAATCCAAAATCCATGGAACTCAATAGATTTTAATTTAATCTATCTGTTTTGGATTGCTCTGTTCAAACTAAGCATGAGTCTACAGTCATGTTACAAACCCTAAAAAAATAAGTGTTTGCAATGGAATTGCTGACAGATCCTTAACCATAGTGGTGCTAGGGAGTCACTATAATATTGTAAATAAGGTGAATAGGCTCTTCTTATCTCATTTCACAGCTGAGCAGTGTATTGCCAGATAAATCAAATCAGGGTAAACGGTTTCATCTAATAAACTGGGTCAACATATAATGTATTTTTCAGGTTTGCACTTTCATTGATTCTCATTTGATTTAAGAAGAGATATTTCAGTTTGTGTTTACAACGTTTTAAAATATCTCTTCTGCCCCTTCTTTAGAGAACAAGCGAACAAGAGAGAGACTATGCAAGCTGGTAGCATCACAATAATGTCAAGTTTTCTGTTTTCTGTAAGTTCTGCTTTCCATTTTTATGCATCTGGGAGAGAGTGGGGTTAGGAAATGAGGGAGTTACTATCTCATATCTGCATTTTCTCAATAATGTTTTAGTGATGTTTGCTAATGTATCATTCATTAACCATCAACCACTATAAAAAACATAATCTATCTCACAAAGTGGACATTATTATCGCATTAAATCATTTCACAATATACCTGAACGGTTCCACATGAGGGGCCTGGCCTGACTGAGCTCAAATGCCTTGGGGGCAAACTCTTCAGTAGTAATGAGATACGAGGTCTGTCTGTGATGAATATGATATTACTCGTGTCAGTGGCTGTGGACTGCACCCAGAATATTTCTTCTTACAGGTTTTTTTTTTTTTCCCCTATTGCAAAGGAACTCAGGCAAAGCACTATTAACCCAGTAAATGAAGCTCTAAAGATCACAGAGTGTGCCCATTAGTCGACAAGATTGTGACTAATCCAATTTTTCTTGCAGGGAGCAATTCTAATGCTTCTGTAACATCTGGGGATGGCAGGGCCTGCATTACTGATGAAGCTGTATATTTTTTCTTCTACCTTTTTCTTCATAGAAGAACAATTATTGCATTTACTTATTTCACTGCTTCTCCCCCCTCCCCCACATTTTCCCTCTGACTACTTCTGCCCTGATGACCCCTTTGAAGATGGTTAAAATAATATTCCAGGCTGACAGAAGAACCAGAAAGGGTGACTGTGAATGAGGCTAAAAAAGATACCCCTTATGTTTATTGGACTGGAAAAAAAAATTAGGTTCCCTCAAAACAAGAAGAAAAAGGACCTAGAACACTGTTATCAGTCACCACTAATGGCATGCTGTCTTAAATTGTCCCAGAACTGAAAGAGAATGTCTTCTTGCTTCTACTTACTCTGGTAAAAGCATTGACTATTACTCTTTGTGTGACAGTATTAAAAATCAGGAACAGTAAAATCCTGCTTTTCTGATTTATTTATTGCCAGTTATGAAATTTTATTCTAATATACAGTGCCACTGAGGACAGGCTGGGGCAATTTTGTTTAGATATAACCTCAAAAGATGTTTTACAATAATAAAAAAAAAGATCAAATTCTGATGGCTAACACATATAGGTTTTACAGGGTTGATTTTTCTATGTTCAGAAATCTTCACCTGATCAAAGATGGAAAAGATGCTAGGTACCAAAAGAGTCCTGCTCTTATGGGTAGAATGGAAGAGGAAGGATGGATTAAGGCCAGTCTGCTGTAGCTTCATTTGCAGAGTTGCAACATAGGGAAGACGTTTAGGGATAAAAAATAAGTCAGAGAATTCTGCACCTAACTGCTTAGATCTTTGATTGAAGAAAGTTACTGTTGTCCTCAAAGATCAGCTGCAAGCCTGTGAATTTTAGTAGTGGTTATAGTCAGTGTTTCATGCTGAATATCTCTTGTGTATCTTCTCTGCAAAACTATTTTGTTGGGTTCCACACTAAGAATTCAAGTTTGTCCAACATTCAGAGCAGCGGAGCTAGAGCTCTACCTCTCTCATCAGCTGCTATTCCATTTTTATTGTTTTATTACAGTATCTCACACTGTGGCTGTATCTCTGCAGGAAATATTGTTTCTTCAACATATCACAGGTAGTCCAGATTCTGGAAGCAGAAACACATTTTTCATAACATATTTCTTCTTCTAACCGAAACCAGAATCCAGAGCTGTACATGAACAAGAAAGAAAAAGATAAGGTTTCAGACTGGCTTTTCTTCGCTTTTCTAGAGTCACAGGGTGTGATGAGGACTCTGTCAACTGTCAGTAACACTTCTGCTGTGGCCCACAGCATGAAATATCTGCAGAATATTCCCAAATGATTTGAGCAAGAGTCCTTGAAGAGCTGGTGCTAATGAACATGAGGAGATTCATAAAGGAAGTGAGAGACTAAGATCAGCATTTGCTAATATTTGTAACAGTGTAAATGTAGCAAATGGAAAAAAGTAGAAGATTTGAAGGTATGTTAAACACCTAGATGTCTGGGCCATTATGGCATGTTAATTTAGAGAAATAGAGTAAAGTTAGAGAGGCAAAGAATCAAAGAAAAAGTCAAAGAATCAGATGGGGGAGTATTTCTTATGCAGAACGGTCGGGACAAAGGAAAGGTTCAAGGCATGAAATATCTTTGATGCTATCAGTCCAGCTGAAATACTAAAACCTGGCAATGCAGACAGTGGCTTTCATCAAGAGGAAATGGAGAGAAAAGCAACACAAAATGGAAATGCCATTACTGCCTTTAGGAAGCTGTAGTTTAGTTTCACAGAGAACAATCACGTTTAATTTGAACCACTATTTATCATTCAACAAGAAAGCAAACCATGACGTCTGCAGTGTTTTGTTATGCAGTTGAGAAAGAATGTAGCAAAAATATGCATTTTGTTACAAATCCCTCTGTCAGGGCTTAGCCTAAGTAAACTACATATATTTTGAACTCTTCTTTAATTACATGAGTAGTCTGGAAAATCTGTTTCTCCAGTTTGAGATTACAGGGAGGTTTTAGGTAGCTACTACTGAGATGCATACATTATGCATAACCAATATCAGTAGCTGAAGTTAGAGAGTGAAGCCCTCCAAGTCCACTCCAAGCCAGCAGCACAACTGCTCTTGGACCCACTGAGCCAAGATTTCACAGGCAGATTTATTTTGGCATTTGTCAATGTATCCATCTAATTCTGTTGCTCTTGGGTGTTCTCAGAAACAACCAAAAGAGAACCTGCACGGTGATGTCACGTAATGATACGCAGAATGAAGATATTGCCATGCCACTTTCCAGAACAGATTAGCCAGGAACTTGGCCAAATGTGTCTTACATTGCAAATCTGACAGATGTATGCATGTAGTATTGAAAAGGAGTCTGCAAGACAGGGAACACTTGTGCTTGTGACTGAAGTGATTAAGTATGCAGGTGTTTGTTGGATTAGGCCTTTAAAGCAGATCTTGCCTAACAGCCGTAACTGTTATGGATGTAACTCATGAATCAAATGGAATTAGTTGATGTATGACAATGTTACAACACTGGCAGAAGAGAGGTACTTATTTTTGCCTTTGAAGCGATAACAAACACCATAAATTTTAATGTCAACTTTAGCTATTATTATCTCAGCCATTTAATTTTATTTAAATTGTTTCATCTTTTTTTTTTCCACCCATTTTATTTTTTTTAAATTTTTTTTTTTTTTTTTTTTTTTTTTTTTTTTTTTTTTTTTGGGTTGGTTATTTGTCAAAAGCTACCTTTGACTTTCTTTGGAATAGCCGAATCTGGTAAGCTGTCAGCTAGCTTGTGTGAGGTCACAGCAAAACTGCTGTTGACTTCAGTGGTATCAGGTTTTCACTCACAGCTTCCGGCATGGTTTGAACTGACATGCAAATCCAGATTCAGCTACAAGATGACAGAAATAGGATTTTTTTAGCCTGCAGATTGCTAAACTGCCTGAAGCATGCTACTTTTTTACGTATATGTCTATAAAAACATTTTGAAAACCTTTGTTGTGCCTGGGTAATTCCAGCACTGATAGAATCAGAGAATAGTCCTTGCAGACAGTGCTTATTACCATATATGTAATTGAAAATCAAAGCCTTGAAAGCTGTTACGGTGGTGGGTCATCAAAACTTGACCAATGGTACAATTCAATAGTTGTGAAGTTTATTTTTTCCACTGGCATTTATCATCATACTTTGTAATTGATACCTTTTGCTGCATCAAAACCTATTGAGTTTTCTTTCTTAAATTCCAAGAGAACTGTTCCAACTCACTTTAATATTGACTCCAAAGCATAATTTTACATTTTTCATGTCCAAGTCTTGAAATACTTTCTTGATAGTTAAATTGGCAGTAACTGCATCCACTGCAGGGTCCTGAACAGAACCTAAGGGGTCACTGCACTACTAACTATGCTTAGACACTAAACTAGTAGTTATTGAATTGTACTGGTAACAATTTTATCACTGCTGCATGTTATTTTAATGCTTCTAAAAAGCCACAAGTATTTGGGGATAAACTGTGTCCCAGCTATCGAGGTACAAGAGTATTCCAATGATGGTTCTTAGGCAAACTTGGTAGTACAGAGGTGGGAATAAAATCTGGGCAGCTCTAAGGCTAAAGAGCTCCATCTGCCAACATGTATCTCAACTAACATTTTTCAGGTGACCCTGTTAGGGCACCCATCCTAGAAATAAAGTGCTGCATAGGCAATAGGAACTTTTCAGGCTTTTTTGAATTGGCCTGGTAACAGTATAGCTACACTTATTGCTGCAGGTAAGTGGGTGTGTGTGGAATCTCTGTGCTTTAGTCTCAGCGGCGTAATCTATTTCAAAAACTACAGTTAAGAATTAGCACAAAACTAGATTATTTCCCACTTGACTTCAGTGGGAATCTTTTTCTTCTTCCCCTGGGAAAAAAAAAAAAAAATGACACACTGTATTTTGTTACCTAATATTGAAAAAGGTTCTTCTCTTCTATTAGAGGCATTGGAAGTTGGAACAGGTGGAAGGGAATATTTAGGAGTGGTGTTATCCAGAATTACAGTCAAATGGCTTCTCAGATGTTATGGCCATCAGTGTAAAGCAGCAACCCACGTGAAAATGATCATAAAGGAATGATCACAACAGGTATGTAAGAGGAAAGCAGCCAAACCTATGGGATGTAGTTATGCTAAACTAACGGGAGCTTCATCCCTTTGTTCAGGAATAACTACAGTTCTCTCAGTGTTATCTCAAAAAATGATTGAGTGAAGTTTGTGCCTAATTCTGCCAGGGCTAATGGGAAAAGAGGCAAGCAACATATTTTTAAATTATAGTACAGTAAATGGAAGTGGATCTGCTCATGTAGTAATGCTCTATTAATTAAGATCATCAGGAGGCATGAGGAAGGAGAAGTAGAAGGGACGGAAATGTTTAAAAAAATTATTCAAGGTATTATTTATGAGCTCTATTTCTAGGACTGCTGCTAGTGTGGTACCTCTCTCAAAAATAAATGATGGAGACTGGTGCTGCATAATGGAACAATTTACAAATAGAAATGAAAGAAATGTTTATAATTTTGACCTCAGCGACTCCAGTAAGATCAGTCCTTTGCTGGTTTAATATTGTTTCACAGTTTGTGCTGTTAAATCAAAAGGTTATCTATAATGCATCTGGCACTATTAATGCAAAGGATCAGGGGTATTCAACAGACATTTATTCATTATTAATATAGATAATAAAGGATCATTTATGAGGTTACAGATGAGATTTTTATCATCAAAAGCTTAAAAAGGGAAATGTATTTTTGCTCTAGGACAGAGATGAAAAGAGTCAGTAATGGGAAATGTAAGAGTCAACATGAAACTGTCAAATTCATTCTTTTCCTGAAGACAGCTAGGACTTGATGGCAATGAATGAAAAACAAAATAAAATTAAATGTTTTTGCTGTAAAACTGCTTTATTGATAGGGAGGGGCTTTCAGTGGCAGTGTGGTTTGCTCTGTTTTTATCCTTTAGCAAGACAATTGTGATGTTTTTCCCTCATACAGCTGAGCTTTCCATTGCTTTTTAAGAAGACCTAGAGTGGGAAAACATATCTGTGTCTCAAGAACTTCTGGAAGCTCTTTAAAATTGAACTTGACAAGAGTGGAAGTCACAGCTCTAGGGCCCCTTCAATTTTGGGTACGGACATCCCACTCGTATGTGTTGTGTTGTAGGTGTGTAAATCTGTGCCTTAAGGTGGTACAATTGCAGTTAGTAGTAGAAGGATATGCATATATGAAACAGGAGTAACAACTAGAGAAAAATACTGAATTTTTTGCTGTCTTGTTGTTGCTGGTATTACAGAGGTAGAACAACCCTCTAGTGCTACTGAGGGGGCATATGAAGTGATAGAACTTGATTCATTGAGCCAGTGGAGATTTCTTAATATCACAGGACTCATAACATTAGTGGAGACTGCCCCCTGCATTCCCAAGGCTGTAGTTGCCTAGTGAAGTATTGCCTGTATGAATGGTGAATGCAGGGATATTCAGAGTTAAGGCTAAAATTCTCTCCTTGTTTCACCTATCAGGCTTATCTAGGGCAGTTGCTTGAATCAGCTTGTAGGGTTCTCAGAACATTCAATTATCTTGTTTCCCATATGATCTGCAATACCCAAGGGTGGATTTGGAATCTGATGAAGTTGTTTCTGATCTGAGGGTATGGACTGACCAGTCTGCTTGAGATGACCTCAAATCCTCACTAGGAACAGCGGTAGTAATAAAATAGAAATAGTTGCATTGGAAAATTAATTTCATTACTTAGATACTTTGCGTTGTGTAGAGTTTGGGTACAATTCTGAAAATCCTCATTTGCAATCCCCTTTTCCCTTGTTTGCTTAGGCCTTTTTTATGCCACAAAAAAAAGAGTCCACATCTCCCTTGCTATCTGTGAGATCTTACAGAAATTGTGCAGCCTTTTCTCAATCTTGGCAGGCATTATAGAAATGGGCTAATATGAGTTATGTGATCCAAAGTGTTTTGTTTGTTTGTTTTTAAGTTTTTGCCTTTTTGCTCACAATCTCATTGAAAAAAAAAATTGAAGGATGTGGAAAACCCTTTTTGAAACTTGATGCAATAGAGAAAAAAAAGCATCATTATCTGGATGTGAAAACTGGATGCACTTTCCCCTTCCTCCAAACCAAACAGGGTTTGAATGTTCTACATTTGAAACTGTGAATAACACTTGAATATAAAATAAATATTTTATAAGCAAAGAAATTCATTTTCCCTGAAGATGAAGAAGGGAGAATAATCCCTGGATGAGCTTGATAATTCAGATTCTTCATCACTTGTCAGAATTTGTTGCAACATGATGTATTACAGGGGGGTCAATGAGAAACGGAGCAGAGCACAATGGGAATTTCCTTGTCGAACTTACTTTCTTTTAATTGGCATTCCAGCCTCAATGACAGGTAAGCCCTGACTAATCTAGCAGAGCCTCACAAGTTACCTCCCCAGCTTCCATTTCAGCCTTCTACAGATATTAATGTTATCACAATGAGTTAGCAGGATTTAATTTGCACATGTCTCACTCAGCTGCTTTCCCTCAAAGTCCACTGAACTGAGTTACTCATCTGAGTTACTGGAAAAGCAGCTGTAGGGTGACCACTTTTCAGGCTCTGATATGGGATTTTTAATACTTACACAACTTGTAAAACTTTGTAAGATTGATCTTCCTTGAATATATGACACAGAACAAAAATGTTTGTAAACAAACATATGGCTGCAGGACATCTCTGGTATTGCAGATGAGTTTCAACTTTCCATTATCCATCAGTTCATAGAGAAAACAGAGCATTTTGAATAACAAGTCAATTTAGACAGTTCATCAAGTTTTATAAATTCCTTCTTCTTTCTCACCTCAAGTCTTTAACAGGAATAGATTAATATATTACAGAAAGTCATTGTTAGTCCCAGGTGCAGCATATTCTGCCAATGAATGGCTACTTATGTAATTAAAGAAATCACCTTAGCAACATCTGTAGTCACTGCTGGATGCTGATGGAGACCTGTGAACATGCACAGATGACCTCCAAGCTGCAGAAGCCATGAGAGGGCACCAGAAAGACAAAGAAGCAAAACAGCTGGCAAGTTTGAGAACAACGCGGGCTAATGTTTTAGCTGGGCAGTGCCCTGTATTTCAGTTACAAAACATTAAATCCTACATGACATGAAATACAGATGCCAAGGTCTTTTCTCTCAAAGGAGCTTCTTAAAATTCATGAGAAGCAATCAGAAAGACTTTATATGTGTAGAAAGTGAGGAGAACATGATTGATACATCAGGCAAATGCATACCTGCCCAAGTCATTAACATTAGGGAGGGAGAAAGGATACCATGGTTCACAGAGAAAATGCAGTTTATAGAAATATCTCTGAAAGCATTCAGCTAATTAAAGGCCTGGCACATGATAGTATTACTCACATGAGTAGTCAAAATGGTAATCAAACCACCACTGTAAGGACAACTCATGAGTAAAGGTTTGCTGTCAAGACCTGAATGAAGCAAATGTGTGAAAAGCCTGCACTGATGATTAAATCCTGTGGTTGTTAAAATGTAATAATTCTAGTGACAGGGAAGAGATTTGATTAGTGTGCTTGGACAGGAAGGCATTATCATGGAGGAGTGATTTATAATATAGAGAGGCACAAAATTTGCAGATTTTTTTGTACATATTTAAACACAATCCAAGGGCATTCTTTTTTACAAAGTAAGGCCTTGTGCAGTTGAAAGCATTCTTTGATTTTACTGAAGTGGCTAGAAATTTCTACAGGTTTCCAGTTAAAAAACCCCAAACCTTTCTAGTTTGTAAATGTTGGGTTGGTGGTTTGATCAATTTATTTTCCATATTAAAGAAAGTTCAAAAGGACTTTGCTCTTGAATAATTGAGACTCTGTGCAGATAGGTGGCATAAGATCTGTGCCAGAGTGACTTCTTGTGCTGTAGATTATGAGGAATAATAGTACCTGATAATTGAGTGTGAATTTCATGAAAAAGTCAAATGTAGTCCACTTAAATCTCTGGGAATCTTTCTGCTTTCTCCAAGTTAGCAGATCTACTAGATCTTCAGAGAGTATTTTCTTCTACATTTAAATGCAAACTAATAAGGATTTACTCTGTTATGGGGTCACTGAGAAAAAGAAATAGAGTTTCTGTGACTGGCTTTAGAATGCTCCCACGGCTTGGGCAGCACACCACCTTCCCAGCTAATATAAATTCACATGCTTCCGTAGCCTTGAATATAGCTGTGATCATAATACCAGATGAGGCTCAGGGGCTGCTGTGTTCTTGGAAACTAGCCTCCAGTTACTTTTTCCAGTGAGCCAATAACTTTTTCCCAGTGTTCTCATTCCATGCCTGTTCAATAACAACAAATATAAAACCTTTCTCTATGGGTCTGGGGGCCCTGGGACACTACTTGGAAGTAAAAATAATGAACATGTCCCTATAATTACCTGTGAGACTGCATCTTGAGCACTGTGTTCAGTTTTGGTCTTCCCACTATAAAAAGGACATCGTCTTATTGACACAAGTTCAGTGCAGGGCCAACAGGATGGGTGGAGGTGGGAACACAGGGTATATGAGGGGTGGCTGAGGAGCTCACTAGGTTGTTTAGGTGAGATTTTATTTCTGTCTTCTGCCATCCAAGAAAGTATAAGGACGGTTCATACTTAAAGGATGATGGGCAGTGGGACCAAGCTGCAGTAAGAAAAAATCTGTTTAGATATTAGAAAACAAATTTTCACAATGAGAACAGTCAACTATTGGAACACGTTGCCAGAGAGGCTGCACACCCTTCATATTTGGTGATATTGCCAGGCCAAGTCTCTGAGCACCTAGTTGGACCTGCTTTGTGCTAGGGATAAACCATTCCACCACATAGGTTCTTTCTAGTCTAAATTATTCTATGGTTCTGTGTAAGTCCTTTTAATCTCACAAGCAGAGATTTGTTACAACTAAAATACCACTTCCATATATTATCATGCATTAGAAGAACATCATATATTCATCTCTGGGTTTTCATTAGACTCAAGTTCTGTTTCTGCAGAATGAAAGTTAAAACCATAGACAGGTTTGTTCATCTTCCAATACAACAGCTATTGGGATATTAAAGGAATAGGAACAAATTCAAAGCAAAGCAAAGAGGGTTTTTCATAGCAATTCTTTCTGTACTAAAGAATCTTGAGGTTCACATGGAGTCCAGGACTAGACAGGCTCATTGAGGAGAAATCTGGTGATGATTTCATAAACAGAAACTACCTCTGACTCCAGAAGTCCCAGAGTTGCAAATTTTCAGAAAACTGAAGTATATTCAAGGCTACTATTGTTTCATGCTGACTTTATTCTTATACTTTTCCTTATGCATCTACTATTTATTGCCTTCAGAAAAAAGGTATTGGATTAGATGATCTTTTGATCTGACTTAATATAGCTGTTCTTTTGGTCTTTTCTCCTTTTCTGATATGTTGAGATAATTTTTTTCCTTCTCCCCTGGAGCTCTTGGCTAAAGAATGCCCAGCCCTCTGGGAGCAGTGCACGTGCACCTTGCTCATTGCGTGGGGCTGCTTAATGCAGTCAGGCTCTTCAGAGACTTCAGCTGTCAAAATCTTTCCAATTCTTGACAGCAGACTTCACAGAGGGTTTATAGAGATTTGAGATTTGATCAAATTTGTGCTAAAGGCATATATCTAGTATGTTCTTCCCACTTTCCAACTTTCGCACTAGAGCATAAAATGTGGGGCATATAATCAACGAATAACTGCAAGATTCTTTTATTAGAATCAGAAAACCACATTTTCTCTCAAAAATATTTAGCCCTTTTTGCTTTAAAACTATTAGTGAGACAGGTTCTTGCCCTGAAAAATGAATTCACTACAATTACTTAATTAATTAAATGAAAAAAGGTGATGAGCAAATGAAAAATATGGTTTCATACTGGAAGGTGTTGGACAGGTTTAATATCATATGTCACATATACCAATGCTTTGAGTTATGTTGGTTTCTAAACCATACAAGTTAGTCTGGACTTCCAGGGCTCACAGTCTGTAGAACAGTGCAGTTTAAATCCCATTTAGTTTAGTTAACAAGATGCAGAACTGGGGTGAAGAAGCTACAGACTGAAAACAAAATAAAATAAGGAGAACAGGTCTTTAAGCTTGTGCTGTTCATGACCACTCGATACCTTGAATCACATCCAGCTTCAGATTCATCAGGTAGGGTTACAGAGAGGTACTGCCATATTAGCTCTACATAATAGTTTCTGGGGGACTGGGTTGAGGGAAGAAGAGGATACTTCATGAACCCTCTGAAGCCATTTTTGGGGACTACATGCTTGTAGATTGGACACTTTGCAGGCTACCCAGAGCCAGCAAACACAAACCAATTTTGCCATGCAGAATGCCTGGTCTGGCCAACCAGCCCACAACCCAGAGGTTCACAGTCCCCCAGCCTGCTGACCAGGCAACAGGAGGATGTGATGCAGGTATGACAGCCACACTACATGACACGGTGCCATAGAAAGCCAGGCCTTTTCACAGCTGCAGATTGTGAAACTTCTGACTGCTCACACACCTCAGTGGAGCCCTGTAGTCTAGGGTTAAGTCCCTGTCTCTTAAGGAGGGATTCTGAGTTTATAGCATGTAAGAAGGCTTGTAATAAATTCCTCCTAGTCCTTCTCTTCATAATGCCAGCCTAGTTTTTGGTGGGAACTATTTCTTAATGGGTATTAATGTAGTGTAGGTCCCATTATGGTTATGATTTCATGTGAAGCCAGAAATGCAAGTAATCTAGTGACTACATGATGCTAGTAATATTTTCTGGGTAGTTGAGAAGAAGACAAATAAAATATCCAGACCTGGTATCATTTATTCAAATGGTTTTCACTGGAGAATATTTATTGATGTGCAGACACTGCAGCCTAATCTAACCTTGTTTCTTGTGAAATGCTGTTAAACAAATGATGGTTCAATCAGGTTCATGTAGGAAGACAGGTGGCAGAACCCAGTGCAGTTATAAACTGTTTATGACAAAAAAGAAAATAATCTGCGTGGAGAAAAAAATATTTTAATTTTGTTTGGTTTTTTTGTTTGATTTTTTAAAATTTTGTTCTGATAACAGATAAAACAAGAACTGGTTTTGTAAAATATTGTAGTGCCCTACTGAGGTATATGCAAAATTAAGGGAAAACCAGTCATTCAGTTAGTTCAGTTCTCTTTTCCTTTTAACTCTGGATCCCAAATTCCAATTTCAAAGGAGCTCATTTTGGTCCACAAACCAAGTAGAATTTGGACATTATATTACATTGGAATAAGGCTTTGTGACAAAGAGGTATTCAAAGCTCAGGGAAGTGGGAAAATGATATCCAGCGTATCCATGTGTATTCCTGAGATATATATCTATATATTTTTTATTACTAATACTAATAAAGGCAGGGCACGGGTGCAGCAGGCCTTAGTTTCTGTCTTTGGGGACTTTCATCTTTAATATAGTCTCTTAAAAATACATGCATTGCTACATTTTTCATTACCCTTAATTTTTTCATCAATCACGTTAATTTATACAGGGGGCACTTAATAATAGCTAATTAACACTTATGACTTTTTAAATTAAAAGACCTTTGGAGAGATTACTGCTGATTGTGAAAAGGTTCTTGTTCCTCCCATTAAAAAGAGAAAGAAAGAAAGACTGAAGATCTGGCTCGGGTGTATGAGGGGAACTTCTCTCTTGCTTCATTGATCATAGAACAAATGAAAACAGAAAAGGCCTGTGCAAAGGCAATACTGCTATTAGCCTACACTCCTGAAAGGTGCCTTTATTTTAACTGATTATTAAGCAGCATATATATTATTCAGAGTGACCTTTAAATAACTGAAAATTAAAATATAATTTACTGGGGAGATATCTAAACCCATGTAGCTATTATTACAAAAAAAAAACAAAAACAAAACAACCCTATGATGCCATACAATGTCCTGAAAATATATTTTTATTATTACCAAATGAAGTGAAGAGAGAAAAAGCATTGAACTTTGATGGTGGATTTGACAGTGGATTATTGCAATCTCATGGATTGCAATAATATTTTTAATAACCGCCCTGTTATTACAGTGAGAAATAGACCATGTTTAGTTTTTGACTGCAACCACTTTTGGATATATAAGGGGGCTGTTGGGTTTCACACCACTTTCCTTCTCTAGTAATTACAGTATGATTCCTTCGTTTTAATAAATAAATGTGTCCTGCAAAATTGAGCATGTGTACTAAACACTTCCAGTGTTCTCTAAATCTCAATGATCTGGCCAGAAAACTTTGTTTGAAAGCATCAGTGAGGACTTTTTTTTTCTTTTTTTTGTGGTGGCTAGTGTCATTATTATAATAACTATTACTATAATAACAGCAATATTTGATGATGATGATGATGATGATGATTATATCCCACCAATTGGTGTCTCCATTCCCTGACAGAGTCCACAGAAATACTCAGTGTCTGGAACACCTGTAAGATTCCACCTCAATCTGGTGACGACAGGAGGGAATCCAGTCTAGAAGGACAATATTCCATTTGTGAAGTAACCTCTGACCACCTCCCTTGCAATGGCCTCCCTTCAGCTGCCCAGGGCCTGAGGGAAGGCTGTCTAACACACACAGTGCTTCCTCCCAAATTCACCCTACGACATGATGCTTTTACTCTTTACATAGTGGGCATATCTGGCTGCCAGTAACAACTACTGTTTTATTAATATCTTTTCTAGATAAGATGAAAGCAGGCTCATGAAGTATAAAAAGACCAACACCATCCCTGTTTGGGAGTTTCACTCCTTTTTTTAGGGACATAGCTGCCCACCTTGATGGGCAGCATTCTGTAGGCCACACCTCACAGTAAGGCCTGTTTTTTGCGTGGTCTGCCTATCAGGAATTAAATCACATGGGATGGTTTGCTGCTGCACCTCAGACTCAATACAAATTGAAGCCAATTGAAATGACATCAGTTGCTCCTTGTAAGGCTTCCCCTCCAGATCATTCATCATCTTTGCAGCCCTCCTTTGGACCTTCTCTAATAGCTTTATATCCTTTTATATTGTAGCACCCAAAACTGCCCCCAGCACTTGAGGTGAGGCTGCCCCAGAGCAGAGCAGAGCAGACAATCCCCTCCCTTGCCCGGCTGTGATGCTGTGCCTGATCACCTCAGGACAAGGTTGGCCCTCTTGGCTGCCAGGGCACTGCTGACTCATGTTCAACTTGCCACTGACCAGGACCCCCAGGTCCCCTTCCATGGGGCTGCTTTGCAGCCTCTCATTCCCCAGTCTGTACATCCAGGGTTGTCTCATCCCAGATGCAGAATCTGTCACCTTACCTCATGGAATTTCATACAGCTGGTGATTGCCCAGTCCTCTAATTTGTCGAGCTGTCTTTGCAGGACCTCTCTTCCCTCGAGCAAGTTGACAGCTCTTCCAATTTAGTCTTATCTGCAAACTTAGCTAGTATTTCTTCAGGTCCCACATCCATGTTGTTTATGAAAATATCGAAGAGCACAGGGCCGAGGATGTAGCCCTGCAGAGCCCCACTGGGGACTGTGCTACGCAAGGTGATATCTCAGCTCTCTCACAGCTCCAAAGTGGAGAAAGGAGACAGCCAGCAGGGGTGCCAGTACAGAACACTGAATGCCTGTTTTCCCCTTTCAATCAAGATTTTCTGCAGTAAAGGAGTACCAAGTCATCAAAAAAATTATGGGAAAATTATTCTCAGACATCAAGACAGTCTTAGAGCTGAGGCAGCAGGAGTCAGGAGCAGCGTTATCAGAGGCAACATGTACCAGCCCAGCTGAGTGAGACTTGAAGTGTGTTGGGGGCATTTGCTCACTTCTCACCTGAAGAAGGAGGCCAGCCTGTATCAGGAGTCAAAGCAGTGCAACAGAAGAAACTCCTTTGAGAGGGTAGCAAGGCAGTGCCACATGGCTCTGAAATTCTATAACATCTAGCATCTCAAAGAACTGGAGCAGGATTTACATATAAATGATGTCAAACAAACATATTACCCCTAGTGCTTTGCCAGTAACCACCTCAACATTATTCATTTTGATATCACTCCATGCTGTGAAAACATGCATGAGCCAGAAGAGCTTTACTGTGTTCTACAGGGTAGAAAAAATAATTATAAATAAAACCAAAAAGCAAATAGTCATTATTATACATTGGCAATTTACTTGATAATGGCCCACATAGTTACAACCAACATCCCTTATGTCAGAATTTAATGCCACAAGTGCCCTCACAGTTTAAAATAGAACTGCTGTGGTATGCCCTGTTGAATTACCAAATAACTGGTTATAAAAATTAAAAAGGAATTTGAAAAACACCAAGCTTCAATTTACAATGATTTGCAATTGAACTCTGAATTTTTTAAATCTCTCAGACTCTTTAATCCACATTTCCAGAAGGTTCCTGATTTTTTCTCTCCCTACAAGCAGACAAACATTTTTGCATCATTATCAGTAACAGCACCAGTGATTCATACTTACTTTATGCTCTCAGAAAGCCTCAAATACTCTGCAGATTGAAGTGTATGAAATTCTGACCCTGAATATAACAACAGGCACTGGAAACATCATCTGTTAAAGATCAGGAAGAGGGACATGTGTTTAATCTCTTGATTTTCTGCAGAGATAAAGGTTATAGCAATACTTAACACACCTTGAGACAACAAATATTCAAGGGAAGATGGAATTCATGGTAATTGATAGCGTGTTCTCAAAGAATTTATTTTTTTCCCATACTATCTTCATAAGTAAAGGGCAAAGACACTTTACCAACTAATCCATCTCTCTACTTATCTATTCAACAATTTAAAATCATCCATTGTTTTTTATATGACTGCAATAGACATGGTGAAACCCCTGGTGGATTTCATTAAGTCTTTGGCAATTCTTCAATTTTGGGATTAAATATCTTCTTTGTCTCTTTTTAGTAAGTGGATGAAAATTTAAGGTTTACAGTGAGTAGACAGTTAAGCTTCAGGGGCTTAAACTGCATGTATGGCTCAAAGTGGAGTTTCTCAGAAGGCTTGGCTATTTTCCCTGGAGATTGAACATCTGTTTGATCTCTACTGGAAGACTACACACTGTGAGATCCCCATAACTGAAGATGTCCCCAGCATTTATATGCTGCTTCTGGGGCTCTGTGAACTGCCTTGTCCCCAGGAAGCACTGCTATCATGGCAGTGCATAAATCAGAACTGGAACTTTGATGTAAATGGGGCTGAATTCATTAATTGCTTTAAAAGTCTTTGTGATTTGCATTGTCCCAGAGGACATGCAGTTATAGTGATTCAAGATCATACCACGCTTTGATGTTGCCAGGCCTGGATTCATTATTGCCTAAAATTGTAAGAACAAAGCTTTACATGGACACTGGAAATTAGCTGTGAGCCAGTGCAAGGTTGGGAACCATGCTATTTTCTTCTCCAGGCTTAATGAGCCTTGGAAGACCCCAGCACTTTCTTGGTACACAGGAGTTTAGTTTCTTTTCTGGATTGCTGTCAGCCTGGTTTGTGAAGTATCCGGATGACAGCCTGTGCATGAGTCTGCCTTATTGCACACATGAGGCAGTCTCTCTGAACTACTTTTAGCTGTAAATCACCTTTCATCTCTGTGCTTAGAGTCTCCAAAAGCTGTTGAGATATCTTTGCTCACAGATAAATCCTTAAACTCCAGAGTTCAAGTCACATTGTTCAGAAATTGTACTCAGACTTCAGAGCCCAAAGTTGTACTGTATGTGCAAATTTCAGTTTAGCTCTGTGGACCAGAAAAACAATTCTATTACTTTCCCAGGATTCAGTTAATTCATCATACTGTGTAGAAAGCTAACACACATGTAAGAAAGAAATCAGATTAATTTTGTAGCCTTCAGAGAAATAATTTTAAAATATACACATAGAATGGAAAAATGGGCAACAAAATAACAGTAATGAAATCAATAATAATAATAGTAATTATCAATTCCTTTCAGTTTTCCAGACTAGGCAAGGAAGGGTTAAAACAGTTTGTACCAATTATTGACTACAAGATCTGCAAATGATTGCATAAAATTTCCAAAATATGCCTGCAAGCTTCTATTATTGATGTTGTGCCCCAGGACATGCACATATGGATTTAATTGTCTAAAGTGTTTTATTAATTAAATTGCTATGATTTACCTCTCCCATGTTAGCATTTACAGTTTATGAAACAGCTCGTAATTAGGAAATGACTATACTGATGTTGCTTGTTTACTTTGCAAGCTATACATAATAGTGCCACATTCCTCTTTTTAAACCCACCCTCCCAGGCTACCTTTTTTCCTAGCCCGATTAATAGGCAACTGCTGCTGGTGCGTTAAATTGCTTTTTGGATATGTTTAGGGGTGAAGACAACTGCCAGGGCTACTACTGCTGTTGGAGTGCACAGCAGCATCCCTCTTCCTGGACTGGAAGCTTCATCCAGAGCTCAGTGAAGTTAATGGACCTCTTACGTTGGTGTGTTTTGGATCTGTCCCAACAAGCAAAAATTAGTCTTTTTTTTTCCCCTAAATACAGTATCATGTTGATTGTGGAACATCCAGAACACTCTAACCAGATACATACTGCTTTATTCTCAGAGACGAGGTTTTGTGTTTTCTTTACTGACTCTCAGAAAGATTATATAAGATACTCATGAATAAATGCCCTGAAGTTGAAGATTAGAGAAAAAGAAAGAATAGATCACTATTGAATCTATCCAAACGAAGGAGAGGCTGTAAGTTTAATGTGGAAGAACATTTGCAAATGAGTAGATCAAAGGTGCATCAAAAGGTTACTTAGCTGATGAAATGGATAATCCATCTCTGTCTGAAAGTTAGTATCATTAAATTTATAATTAAATTCTATAGTCTCAAATTTTGCACATTTCTTTGTTTACTTGGAGAATGCAGACACCATATAAATGACCCGTATGTATATATGGAGGGAGAGAGAGAAGAATGGAGTGTTTTTATAGCAGGCAGATGGACTTGATGATTGTTTTGAGTCCCTTCCAAATTCCTATTCTATTCTATTCTATTCTATTCTAGTCTAGTCTAGTCTAGTCTAGTCTATTCTATGTGTAAAGACCATAATGGAAGAGAATGATCTCTTGAGTAAAACTTGCTACAAAATGTCATTTGCTAGCATATATAAATATTCCTACTGTTTTTCCATTCTCCTACTCTTCACAGTGGGATAAGATCTTACACAGGCATGGCCTCTTGTGCTCCCATAAATTCCAAAAGCCTTTACAATCCTTGCTGATGCAAACTCAGTACTTTGCTCTCACCAGCCTCCTACTGAGCTTAGGGAGACTAGGGATGGGCACAATGCAATTGATGGCATTAATTCAACTTAAATGTGTGCTGGTTTGTTTGTCATGCAAGCTAAAATCCACATGCATCTTTGGTTGAAAGTTGCATTTTAAAAAAGATATTAGGGATGAGAAACAGGATTTGAGATGTTCATATAAAAACTGTTCCTTTCCTTTGAAAGTGAATTTAACCCTTCATATGAAACTAAATTCTTGCCCTGCATAAGATTTCATGTTATTAGTCTAGCAGTGCAGTATGTATCTGGGTGGTGTCACATCCTGACAATGTAATGTTTAACAGAAGCCTTTCACTAGACACCAGAATATAAAGTGATCTTTCAACTAGCTACTGTCATTGTTCTTAGCAGCCTTGGACTGTTTTAGTGGTTTTGGTAAAACATGAGGTTCTCTTAGAAATTTTTGCTGCCCCAGTGGCCTATTGAGCCTTTGGTGTGCACTGAATCATATTTCAAAGTGGTACATTAATAAAGGAACTTTTGTGAGAGATCATTCAATGGGATTTACTGACTATTGTCTCGACACTGGTTCTGTTTGATGAATGAGTGAGACTATGTTCATCTTCAGTTGGCCTGATAAGTTAGTTCATTCCTCTTTGCTATCTCTGTAATAGGAATGGAAAATTTCTGTGATCAAGCAATGCACTAGAAGGGTTAAAATCAGATAAATAGGGAGTTTTCAGGTGCAGCCTTATTTAATGTCTCTCATTTAATGTCTCAAAATGTTCATCAAAACCTGGTCTGCTAAGTCATATGAAGCCTGCTAGGCAGGCAACATCTTTGAAAATCAGATACTCATTGCAGGTGCAAAAACCCTGAGAATGCTGACCAAAATACCACTATTCCCTCAGAGGCAGACTCCCATGTGACACAAATATTCCTCATTCCAGGCCAAGTTTTTCAAACGTTAACAAATTAGTCTCATTCTGGTTTACTCTTGAGGGTACACTAGTACTCTTATTGGTACAATCACAGTTATGGAAGTAGCGATTTCATACCAATCAGGATAGATCCTTCTGCATAAAACCACTGACAGAAAAATAACAAGCCTAATCCTTTTCTGCCATTTCCAAAGTTGCTGTGGACTAAGAATATGGACATACCCTAGACTTATCTGTCCTTAGGGAATGTAAAATGGCGGTTATTATTCTACACTTGCAGGAGTACCCAAGCCACACTGATTTAGTGTTATCTGTCTAGGCCCTTATTCCTCTTTGATTGATGGAGAGTGACAGGAGAGTGATTTGGAGGAGAAGCCTGATCTGAGTCTGGGTTATTGCTGTAGAGCCCAGGAAAACTCTTCTGTGTACTGAGCTGGGTACAGGCCATGTTCTGTTTGAGCTTTTCATTCCATCTGAAAATCAGCTGTGCACACCTGCTTGGTGCTCCAGTTTTCCTAAGGGTAAACACATGAATGAAAGTCAATGAGTCCCATCGCATCTCACAGGGGTCCTTACCTGTAGCCACTGCTGCCTCTTGGAGGAATCTCTCTTTTTCCACCCACTGCTGAGAAAGCCTAAAAAGATATACTAGAAAGCTCAGCTTCCTGCTCTTGGAGTGGCAAAGTTTGCTTTCCCCACAGCTGGGAAGCTTTGAGTAGACTGTTCCTAAACCGTGTCACAGCCTGTTCTCTTTGTGAATGCTAATGCACAGAGTCACCTCCTTTGCCATCACGTACATGCTTCAGGCACCCCACACCTTCACAAGGTGATTTCATTAGGATTCCAATTAAAAGCCTGCAAAGAAATATCTCTGTTGCTCTTTTCCCTGTAAATATTGTAACTTCGGTTTGCTGTTGGAATTTCAAAGCCTGTATCTGTGCAATTAAAGTACCAATTAACTGCTTTTCAGTTTCATTTTCTCATTCACTTCTCAGTAAACTCCCTTACTATAGCTAATAATAATAAAAATGAACTAATCAGAAAAAAAAAAAAAAAGGAAGAAATGCATGAAATCCTTCAAGATATGATCTAACCTTTATGGGACTCAGAAAACCACTTAGTACCAGCACTTGTTATAATGTTTAGCTCCATGAGGGCAGCAGCGGTATACCTACTACCACAATGTTTTTGCCTCTTTAGAATATTAATTGATTGAATTTAAAATGGCAACATCAGTGTCAGCATGACATCTTGAAATCCCTGCCATGATTTTCAGCGTGTGTACAGAGCATTTCTGGCTGGAGCAGCATGTGGACAGCCTCTGGCTGGTGCAGAGCTCTGCTTGATCTCTCTGCTTGGCTGCTGGAAGCCCTAAAGTGTTTTCTTCCCCTTATGGAGCAACTCACCTTTGCTATAATGGACAATGTAGCAAGCAACAAGCACTGGATATGTGTAATGCTGCTGTGCACTCTTGCACCCTGTTGAAGCTGTTTGCTTCTCAACTAAAAATGACAGAGGAAAATTATTCTGGTATGTTTTAACAGAAGACTGTTTTTAAAGGCATGCATACATATCTTGCCACAAAACAACTTTTTTTTTTTCAACAATAAAATGTCATTCCTAACTGAGGGCTTAGTACAAAGCCCAAGAGAATCAAGGACAGTGATTTCTGCTTACTTCTCTAGGCTATGGATGAAGCCATTCAAGCAAATATTTTTTTTCTCTCATCCACAACTTATGTAAGTGATATGTACAATCCCCGATCCAAAAAAGTATTCCATAAATTGTGCTTTGTAAGAAATAAGGAGCAGGAGTTTTTCCCATGTCTTGTCACATCTAAAATATAACTGAAGCTGTGAAGTACTGCATATTACTGTGGCCACAAATGTAAAAATATCTCACCTGTTTATATGCAGGACCAGATGTTCAGAAATGCTCATCTTGCACAGGAGGACCAAATTACATAGCCAGAGCTGTGAGACCAGTCCTTGGATGACAGCAGTTGTAGCAGTCCTCTGGTGGACTTAGGGCAGGATATGATGGCTGTGGATCCATCCCGTGGCTTCTAGCCTCCATCACCACATTAGTCCATATTTACTATGGTCTCTTCTCTAAGCCACAGATGAAGGCTGTCATTTCAGGTGCCCAGAAGCAGAAGTTATGTCCTTTTTTTTTTGAGCCTTCACTTGAAAATTTAGCCTCATATATGCCTCTGCCAGGTAGCTGTGAATAAATGCTACAGTAACAGGGAGGTTCCAGCACAAGTGGAAGCCACACTTGGCACCCAGGAAAAGATAAATCCATGTCATTTTCCTCTTCCATTTTATCTCTCGCGACAATATTCATTGGCCTCAAGGGACATATTTTATGACGGCCTTTTTTTATTAAGCACTAAGCAAAACCTGTATTTCTCCAGAGCACTAAGGGGCCACCAGTGTGAATGTCATTAACATGCTAAAGAGTTCTGCTTCAAGAATAGTCTGACCTGTTCGTTTGTATGTTAATAGAGCTCATGTCTAGAAAGATTGGAAGGCAGTCTTCCACCAGGCATAGGCTACTCTTGAGAACAATGGACAGGGCTCCTGTGAAATAACAGCAATGATAATGGAGTCGGTACCTTTCATTCAAACAACTCCAAGCACCCTGAAAATTAATTAGGCATGACAGCAATTCTGGTACATTGCATTCCCAACAATCTGTTGCAGGATCTGAGAGAGTGTGGGTGGGAAAAGAGTGAGATTTGCCCTAAACTCCAAGGGGAGTAAAAGTGAGAGCTGGGGATGGAAGCTGTAGTCCCAATTCATACTTCCCTGAAGTCAGACTATGAGGCAATTTTGTCTATACAGTGCAAAAAACACAGGGAGTTTAGAAGATGTAGAAAGAGATTTCTTAGAAATAAAATATCCATATCAGTTATTAATTTTCAGTCTGGTTCCTGAAATCAGTTTCTGTATAAACACATAAATAAAACTGCCCTGCTTTTCAGTGACACTGAGCACACACAGCTAGTTTAAGTCTAGGCATATCAGCATGAATTTAAACTTCTTGTTGAAAGGATCTGGGATTCAAACTGGTGGCAATTCAGCATCACAGCTAATGGAATCTGGTTATTTTCTTGACGTATAACTGATCTCTGTGTGTTGTGGTTAAGGTGCAACATGTCTGTGTTAGACTAATAGAATCATAGGTCTATAATAGGTCTATTTTACTCATAGGACCAGGTTATGCTGTAAAGATGCTTGGCTGACAGGCAGAACCGCTGCTGAGAGCTGCAAGTCCTGTGCAGCTTCAGTGGCATCACCTGAGTGCAGGAGTGACAACAGTCTGTGGAACTTTTCCTCATATTGACCCAGAAACCCAAATCCTTCTATAAGCACAAATTCATCCCCATTTCGTGGTTACATCTCTCCTGTAGCCTATCCCCTGTAGGATTTAAACGGATATATGTGTATTCCTGTCAGCAATATTAAATATTTTGAAATAAACTCAAAAGACTCACTGCAGAGAATGGAAAAGGTTATTTCTGCTTCTTACCCCAATTTCTTTGTCATGTAGACAGAATTAAGGGGAATGATCAAATCAATCAATTTCTCTTCCTCACTGGGTCCAGATTTAAAAATATGCCTCCCCAGGAAAGCTGTGAATTGCACATTCCCAGCTCAGTACTTGCTCTAGACAGTTTTTTGTATCACACAAACAGTGTAAATGGGCTGACTGAAAACTTGGTAGGGCAGGGCAGCAAAGTTCAAGTTTGCTCTGTCCCCAGATTTGCATGTTTTGCAACACAAGATATCCTTAATTTTCCTTGTCGGTGATTCACAGGGACTGATAAACAGAACAAAGCAGGTACTTCTGTGTAGCAGCAAAAGTTACATCTTTAATCAGAAGGAGATTATGTGGCTCAGCTCTGTACCTGTGCTCATTTGTGCACTTGCTGTTGTGCTGACAGCGGATGCAGGGCAGACCATGAAACCAACAGCATCTTTGCCCTGAAGAGCATTTAATCTGAGGGACAAGGAGAAACAGCCAGTCAAACATATAACTCTGCATAGGAATAAGGCAGTTCCATCTGGCTGATTACAAGGACATTATTTAAATGAAGAATTTAGGGGAAAAAAGTAATTGCTTTACTGAAATAATGGCAGGTACCTGGGAAGAGATGCCTAAAAAAGACTAAAAATGATTCATTAGGCAGGAATCAGAAGAGACCTCAAACACACACCAAGGATTTTCTTGATGCATTCAGATGAAGCCAAAAGTTGGCACTGTATAATTGCAAGATTTTTTTTTTTTTTTTAATTCAGATGGAAAGTGTTTAAAAATGCAGCATAATCTCCAGTTTTGGCTCTCATCCATGCCATGGTCTAGCCACATTGTGTAGAAATTCTTCCTGTTTTTCTTCAAGGATCTCCTATTTTATGTTAAGAATTAATGTTGTCTGTCACTCAACAATATATCAAATGACCTAATTTACCCAGCAAGATAAATATTAGACAATGACCAGAAATACCACTTGATAAAGTGTGGTGTTACATTTTATTTAACTAGTATGCTGTGTCTCACCCCTGGAAAATGTACAGTATATTCCAAGCCTGTGACCCTCCCCTGCAGTATCTGTATCTGTAACCCCATTGGCCCAGTCTTATTCCGCGCCCACTT
>VZRH01003785.1:321074-354575 GCA_013397555.1 Urocynchramus pylzowi | reverse complement strand
GGGGACTCCCCGGGGACCCCCAAACGAACCGCAACAATAAAGTAAGAGTAGAGTCTAAAACCAGGGGTTTTTATATATAAAAAAAAAAAATTAAAAGAAAAAAAAGGAACACTGGGTAATTTTCACTTGATTCCCTTTAAGGTTGGAATGGGTTGAAGTTTACTTCAATTCAAGGAGGTAAGATCAACTAAATCATACTCTGTCTGTGGGAATTGAAATTCATGATGTCTAACAATAAAGGGAAAGTTCTGAAAACCCAAGAGATGTGAAAGAAAAAAGATTAAAAAAAAAAAAAAAAAACAGAGTGCATAAAAAGAAAAAGAAAAAAAAATGTTTACTACCTTAAATTTTTCTATCAGTTAAATTGGAATGNCAAGCAGAATGGAGGAGACCTAAAATAGGGAAACTGAAAGAACACAACATTTTGGAGAGGGCTTTATGTAAACAAAATTTTTTTGGTGCATCTTTACTTCCATACATGTTTGCATCTTACAGAGTTCATTCAGGCTAATTGAACCTAGCACGTTTTTAAAGATTTTTTTGCTAATTACTATATTCAGAGCTTCCTATCAGCCATGCAAGGCTATGCCACTTTAGACCATTTGACATATCTCAGCCTACTGGTAAAACTAGCAATAAAAGTTACTTAACTGATGGAGTCATATCAAAACCAGCAATACACTGCTAATTGCAACAATCCAATTTAGAAGTGACAAACCAGCTGAGGAAAAGTTAGCATCAGCACATGATAGCATTTTTGACCTTCTTCCGAAGGGCAACAACACAGCATTTTGGTAAAAGTATTAATGTGAGTTAGATAAGGGTTACAAGTTGCTCTGGGAATTACCTGTCAGCTAGAAGCAGAAGAAATTAAGTCTATTTTACTAAAGTCCAGAGATGTAAATTTTGTTGCAGGTTGTGTGAAATGGTTTCCCTAGGTATTTTTTAACTTGAGAAACAAACATTTTTACATTTTCACATTATTTAAAAATCATATAATTATGTAGCCAGGTTTCCATCTTGTTTAAGAGGGCAAAACCCCTCCAAAAGCTTCTGCATGAGCTCCAGTCTCAAAGGGTAACATAGGAGCACAGTATGTGGGGATGGAAAAAAAAAAAAAGAAAACACAGAGAATGTTTAACATTCAGAATTTGTCCACAGCTGATAATTTATTGGAACTCATCTGTAACAAGGTCTGGCACTGATTTATAAGTTGATTTGAAAAATAAATAAAAGTGATAGAAACCTGCATTTGGTTTTAATGATAGACTGTTGCAGCATGAAAAGTAAGGATATGAAACATTGCAAGGAAATTAGATATTATGCCCTGAAGACAACTGCAGCTACCAGCCCATTAATTGTTAGATATTTATTATTAAAAATTTCTTTTCATGAGTGACTGCAGAATATTTGCACTCTTAAAGTTGTTGAGTTCTGACATGACTGAAGCATATGAAGCTCATTTTTTCTTCCCTTTCTGTGTGTCCATGTGTGTGTGTTTGTGTTTCTGAAGCTGACAAGGTAGCTGACCCAAGAATGTGATGAATCTTTCCTGCACAAACCAAACACACAAGTCCTGCTTCTGAATCAAGACTGAATAGAATAATGAATACTGGGAAGTTTGCTACTGTTCTGAATTTCAATAGCAAGGGGCTTGGCCGTGCTTGGAAAACAGTCCTTCTGAAAGTAGAAAGGGCCCAACTCTGTTTCCAGTGAGAGGAACAGCATCCCCCAAAAGCTCTGACAATAAGTATGGATAGTGTATCATCTCCTGTGTGTTCCTAGAGCTGAAGCAGCTATACACCAAGTGCTGCAGAAAGGGTGAGACAGGCGAGTCAAAACCAGTGTATATTTAAAAAGTCAAAAAGAAAGGAAACAAAATATCTCTTTAAAAAGTCCTCTAAAACTCTTGGCAAACAGAGGCATTATATCACGCCTTAAAAATACAGAGGAAATCCAATGAAATTAACTCTGAAACAAACCAAGTTCACAGAAAGGCAAGATTTTCTAACACATCCTCCTGCTTCTCCACTCCCACTTCAGTGTTTCTCCCAAAACAGCCGGCACTGATGGCCCCGTGACAAAGCAGTATCTAGGGAGAAGAGCACACACAGGAGGCACAGGGAGGTGTGTGAGTGTTGATTGCCACATTGATCTGTTGAGTGACTGTGGGTGCTGACCTGCCTGTAGAAATACAGATACAAACATGCCCTTTCTTTTAAAAGCATTTTGAGTACAACTAAGGAAAATGGAAAGGCACAGTGAGAGAAAAACATAATGTTTTATTATTACATGGTTGTTAAATTGTGTTAACATCTAGACTCACAAAACATTGCCCAAATACATTAAGAGAAATGGTCCCTATTTCAATCTGCCGATGATTTGCCTCAGAATTTGCTATGAATTATTAATAGCAGTTATAATAATTAAGTATGCTAATAATGTGACTACAGAGGCTTAATGGAGGAAGACAGGATTTAAAATCTTTGCTACGTAGATTGTCTGAGGCAAACCATGATGAGCCTGTACAGCATTTGGATCATAAGAGGCAGCTATTGACTCCTTCACCAGGAAGCAGTACATGCCTCCTTGTTCCTCTTTTCCCTTCAAGGCTGTATAAACAGTTTATCTGCATTTCTCCATCCTCATTTCCCTTGGAAAACTCTCTCTAAGGTTTCATGCTCAACACAATAGGACTTCCAAAAGCAGGGATGTGTTCTGATCACGCTAAAAGGTATCTGGTACTTCATCCTTGGGATGTGAACATTTCTTTCTCCATAATGAAATATAACTTACATTCTAAATTACTGTTCTTTCCTTGCTGATATTTCTGAGTAGTTTCTAATGAAGATAAAATCAGAGAGGCCAATACTTCCTCTTCAAAACATGGATTTAAAAACAGAGGAACATTTTATGCAGTGCAAAAAAAGACAGGCAGCTATTAAAGAAGATTCACAGTTATAGGCAAATATATTAATAGTGGGGTTAGCTCTTGAAATGAGAATTTATAACATGCCTTAACCTAATCCCTCATTAAGATAATTTATTCCCACCCCCAAGGTCTCACATCACAGCTAGCACTAGGCAAATAATTAGTAACAAACAATTCATTTGATCAATTTCAACTCCTCTTTTAAAATGAATTGCTAGCCAGGGCAGTACAATTTTCTCAAATATATTTATAATTCAACATTATTTTCCATTTTTTGTGACATATTTGCCTGGTGTGTATCCAGGAAGAGTTGGGTGCTTGATGGTAGCTAGTCAAGGCATTTTGAATTTTACTTGCTGAACACTCATGCTTTCAAGATTCAAATATTATTTCCCCTAAACTGAGTACATGAACCTTTTAATCCAAAACTCAGAGATGACAATGGGACCTCGTTGCTCTGAGGTCACATTGCTTCACAAGAGACTCACAGCTTCCTTTGTGAAAGTGAGAGGGAGACCTGTTTTTATTCTGCTGCTAAGAGAGCATCCTTGCATAGTGAAGGTTGCAAGCCTAGGTGCTAATTAAGGTAGCCTTAGGAAGTTACAGCATCAGAAGCATTTCCTGATGAAACTCCATCAAGTATCCAAACACTTGCTGAAGTACTGACTATGCTTCTTGCTCATCTGCCCTTCTGCCTGCTGTGGAGAAACCTGTGGGAGTCTAGTTAGTAAACGTGGCATCCAGAGGACTGAAAGGCTGTGAAATGAATTGGGGTCTCTGACACAGCCCTATCTGGGCCACCACAACAGCCCTGGAAGGTATTTTCAAAGTACATTTTTTCATGTTATATCAGTCAGAATGAGAGCAGTTATCATGCTAATGAAATTAATAAAATAAATAATTAACAAGACAAAGGAAGAGCAATACAGAGGTTATGGTACAAAGGCACTGGGCTGGGATCCAACAGGTCCACATCAGAGTCACTCTGTTTTCTTTTCCTCTGAAGTGGGGAGAAATATCTTGTCATTTTTCACATGTGGCTGACTGCCTGTTGGTTTGGTTTGCTTCCCTTGACAAAGGTGACTTTGCACCACAGGGCTGTTTGCAAGGCAGAGCTGGGTATGTGTTACCCCAACACAAACAGCCAAAGCTACGTGGTTCAAATAACCTCCCTAAGACAAGCACTGTAAATCCAGAAAACTCAATTAAACTTTCACTTATGAAACTATGGAGAACAAAGCAGAGAATGTAACTAAAGCCCTCAGCCTCACCTCAGCCTGCAGAGATGTGAAACTAACTATTCAGTGACAGACAGGCATTTTAGATCTTCAAATTAAGGACTTTTAAAACAACACTACACATCTTCCTTCAGTGTTTTACCCTTTGCATGCCTGCATGTAAAGCAGGGAAAAGGTGTAGGGTGTTTGAAGTAGGAGGGTGGGTAGGTGGGTAAAGTGATAAAATGGGTTGGTCTGGTTGGGGATAGTTATAACCTCCCCACAAAATTTATATTCTGTGCCTATACATTATCAAAATGTGAAATAAATTTAATTTAGCTCAAGACTCCTTAGGATAAACTATTAAAAAACCTGTTACATTAATGCCAATTAAGAAACTCTACTAAGTACTAGCACTTAATATTCCTAATGAAGGCACCTTTAAAAATTAAAAAATCCTGAACCCTCATGCAGACTTCTACTCCAAAAAAGAAAAAAAAAAAAAGGCTAGAGCAAAATCAAAGGAAAACAAGTATGCATTTTGACAATTTTTTTCTCCCATTTACTTGCTGTTTTAGAGGACTTTCAGAACGGCAAGATCTTGAAAAGAGAGTATTTCTCCACATTGAGAATGCACTCTGGATCCCCCTGCTAAACTGCCATGCCAGCCTTATTTTGGAGGAATAACAGAAATGTGAAGATTAGATTCCCAGGTGTTGATGCTCCAACTATAATGCTAGTGAAATATAAAGAATAAAATTGGAAAGAATAATTTGTGCTGATTCTATTTTCTCCTGTAAAACTGGTAAGATACAATGCACCTTTAATATAAGACCAACATAGAAGAACTAAGTAGTTTATTTCAGTTCTCTCCCAGCTACAAAACTGCCCAAGTAAATTATGTTCCACAATGTGGTGGGAAAGTGCCCATCTTTTCATCCTCTTATTTAAACCTTCTCTATGAACTTGTAACATTACAGCCTTTTCAAGTAAAAGAGCCTGAAAGAGACTCCAGGAGCCAAAATGACTCATGTGGTAACTCAATCACTGGATAAAGGTCTATTACAACACTTAACTAAAAATGTAACATCTTGTCTTAGATTAAACATTATTTCCAGTAAGTCTGAAGTATTCTTCCTTGGCTTTTGCTGTTCCTACCTTTTCGACCACCAAAATATTCCCTACATTCTCCCTAAGGATGAAACTTGTCCTCAGCCCAAGCCAAATCATACACAAGATTACTCCAACTTGGCTGTTGATTTTGAAAGAGTTTAAATTGCTGAAACTCAGCCCCAGGGAGAAGATGGTTGATCTCATTTTGTGGTAATTTGTACATTTTTGCCTTTCTTCAAGAATTTCTTCAAGTCTCAATTTGTATTCACGGTTTCTTTAAAAACCATTAATTGTTGTTCATTATTCTGCAAAACCCCACTAATTTAATGCATATTAAAGGTGTGAGCTCATACAAGTGTGCTGTCCTCCATTTACAAGGCAAGGTCTCAAACACTATTTTTTTTCTTCATGAAAGATGTTATTTTTTGGCAGAACAGAAGCACTAATTCCTCTTCAGCAGGAGATCCCAAAGATAAGAGATTCTGTTCTCTTCTGAAATGTAAGTAGCAGTTACAGTCTTCTTGCAGTGAAATAACAATAGATCTGCAGTCCATGCAGCTCATATGTGTCAACAGGCTTCATGGTACACTGTGCAATGCACAACATCCAATAGATTTTGGACAAATTTGTAGTTAATAGACTTCTTGCAAACTAACAATATAGATTTTCACAGATAGCTGTGGAGAAACAGGGAGTTGTGTCTGAACAGAACTTTATTAATACATTGTTTAAAAAATAAGATGCAGTAGTGCCAGACACAGACTTCTGAGCAACAAATACAAGTAAATCACTTGGTTTGCTTTTGGATACTAAAATTCCAGAGGCAAAGAGATGAAATTAAGTTAGACTCATAAGTGTCAGTTATTTCACTGTCAAAACAAATCTGCAATTGACTATACAGTAGTTAAGAGAGTCAGGATGTAGCTCACACTTTAACAGAAATGAAATTCCATCTGATAGAAAAATGTGCTGGTTTTATTGGTAGGATAATATAACAGGTATAAATTCAGACTTAATATTAACAGGTTTAGCAGAGAGGGGAGATGTTCATCCCTACAGCAGAGGGCAACTCACAGGCTACTGGTACTGCTGTTTTGATAGTTGGAGATTAAAAGACTGCAAGCAGTGGGGCTTTGCTGTGATTTTCCACCATTTTTTCTGCTAAAGAGACTGCTAAGGTTATGAGGCTACACATATATTCAAGGAAGTATTGGCTGCATCCCTCTGCTCTCTCCCAGATATTCTCCAGGTTTTGCAAAATGTAACTGAGTACAAGTTACAGACACATCAAAGCTGCTGCAAGATATGGAAGAATGTGATTTTATACTGTCAGCTATTCCACAGTAACATCCTATGTGCTCAATACATATGAGATAATTTATGGGTTTTTCCAGTGAGAGGTGTTCACACATGGGCAGCTCCTACTGTGAGGAATTTTTCTGAGTCTCACATCACAGGAATTTGCGGACACAAACTCTTTGCTGTCTATCATCCATTTTAAGGAGCAAAACACTCATATATTTTTGGGGATTTTGTCCTTAATAATTCAATAATTATATTAATAATGTCCTTAATTTCAATAATTCAAGACCTTTGAATAAAGAAATAGTCCATGTATCTTTTGCTCAAAAGGAGAACAAAACAAATGTTCAATAAGGTCATAGTTGTCATAGTGAAAGGAATACAAAATGATAAAAAAAAATCTTGCATAGTACAAAATTCATAACTACGATGCCAGGTTTTTAAATGTATTCTCCAGTTATAAGAAAATCAAAAGGGTAAGGGCAGAGGAGCAAATATGGAGATAAAGCTACAAGCAATACAGTGTGGGTTGCAACTCCAACTAAAATAAAACAAAATTCTCCCAAAGGCTCACATCCCCATGTAGCTACCTCAGTTCTTTTTCTGTTGCTGCCTTAAAACATCAAAGATCAGAAAAATCAAGCTTTTTGCAAGAAATAACAGAGGTAATGGATGTATTGCCAGGCCTCCCTGCTGTGGCAGTTTGGCAAGGATGATACACAATGCACCATCTTATTTGCTGTTGTGATGAGTTTCAGACATGTACCATTATTTACTACATGATGCTGAGAATATAATGCAGGTTACAAATTCTCTTGAAGACAGATTGCAATAATAGAAATGAACAAGGACAAGAAGAGATGCAGACAGTTTTTACTGTGAGTCTCAATAAATAAACTAAACAGAGGATAAAAGCCTAATATTGAAAACTACTTATAAATAATCCCGTGCACCATAAAATTCTAATTAGGAAAAATAAAACAAATTAAAAAGAATCAATCTGAACTCCCTAAACTGTGCAAAAACACAAGTATCTGCATTTTAAACACATTTTAACACTCTAAGTCATTAGCAGAAAGAGAACAGTTAATCTGATCAAACAACCACAGCTCCAGAAGAAGAAATCCAGCATACTGAAGAAATTGCACATTAAATGATAAACAGCTCCCTTTGGCCACCTGTGTACCTACCAAACATGGTTCAGTCATTTTCAGTTTTGCACAGATATTCTCAGATTTGGAGGACCTGCACTGAAGATGAACGACAGAAGCCATCCTTTTTCCAACCACAAAATCTCAGCATACCTACATCAAGCAAAATACACATTCAACATTAATCTGTTTTCACAGTGGATCTCCATAGACAGGAAGAGAAGCTTTCCAAAGAGAGGAGCAGCCTGCAGAGATGCTCTTCTGTGGTGGTTGAATTTGATATTTTCAGAACAGTAAAGTAGTAAAGGCTCAACAGTATTTCAATTGTCTTCAATTGCTTTGAAAAATCCCTCTCCTGAGCCTTAGTTTGATTACTGAAAGCTGCTTTGTATCTGTTGCATTCACTATTAAGCAATATAAAAGTAGGATGGCCAAGAATTAATACTATTGCTCTCCAACACATCTTGATTTTCATTCCTTTCTTTATCCTACCACAGTGCAGAGTGCAGAAATATAATCTGGTAAAAGATATCACATTGCACCTTTCTGATACACAGCTACACCTGTTCTCCATACAAATTTAGCTCTCAGTAGGAAGAAAGCTAGCTCTCTTCACTAGTGACATTTTACTGAGAAGCCAAACTATGCATCATTTGAACACAGCCTCAACTTCCTGGAAAAACCCTGAACTCTCATCTATCAAAGAACAGATTCTATTGAAGCTGTGTTTTGATGCAAAATTTACCAAGTCTAAGATGGTCGATTCAAGCAGCCTTTACCTATGTGCCTGGGGATCCAAAAGCTTCAGGCAATAAGTGGTCTCAGACCTGGCAAGCATGCAAACATGATTGCTTAATCTCAGGCCGTTTTAATCCCAGGAAAGATGAAGTCTGCAAACCAAGCTTGTACAGACAGGCATGAGCCATTTATTAAGAATAAGAGTCCAGGGAAATCAGGTGTGACTCAAAGTAAGGATTAGCTACCTTTAAACCAGTTCTTATCTACAAAGTTACACAGAATTTGTTTTCTTTTGTATATTTCCTAACAGCAAGAATACAGTCTTCATTTCAAGAGGCCAAGCACTCACTCAGTTTTTTGTCTATAAGCTGCACTGCACAGGATAGTGTAAACTAGGTATACAGCACTACCAGCTGTTAGATTGAACTGCTTATTAAGGGCAACTTTTAGTGTATTTCTCACTAAAAAGATTTTCCAGTACCAAAATTTGGATAGTACAAAAATAAATAATCCTAACTTAAGGCTAAATCAACAAAAGATTAAAGGCATGTTAAAGCCTAAAGAGCTTAAATTCTGCTTGTTGCTGCCTGAAGCCTATACAAACTCTTCTTTATGCATTAAAGCCTTACAGGGGCCTCAAATCGCCTTTGAGAACATAGAATAGTTTGGTTTAGAAGAGACCTTTAAAGTCACTTGATCTAACCCTCTGCAATGAGCAGGAACACCTTCAATTAGATCAGGTGGCTCAGAGTCCTGTCCAACATAACCCTGAATGTTTCCAGGGATGGGGCATCTACCACCTCTCCGGGCAACTGTGCCACTCTCACTGTAAACAGTTTCTTCCTTATACCCAATCTAAATCTACCCTCTTTAGTTTAAAACCAGTACCCCAGCACAACAGTCCCCAATAAACAGTTTGTCCATGTTTCTTGCTGACCCCGTTACGTACTGGACTTCTGCACAGATCTGCTCCCATGAATGCCTGTTACTACAGAACTGTATTTAAGAGGAGTTTATACTCAGGTTCTGAACAAGTGAGAGGGCATCTACCACAGCTATCCATGTTCATGCAGAATGCTGACAAGAAGGCAGCAAGCAGCATAGCATCACTTCCAGCGTATCTGCAGATCAGGTGCCGCACTAGAGCGGCAGAGAGCTTTGCAAGATCTAAATGTAGAAAACAAAAAGCAACTTTGAACTCCTATATTGTATTGACAGTATCAATTTCATTGACAAGTGTCCTGCATTTGCTCAGTCACATACTCTTGTTTTGCACTGAGCAGCAGTTACCAAATGAAGGTGTCTCCCTCCCCATGGGATTGTGCCCCGAAGGTACTCCCTGTGCAGCCAGAACCACAGTATCAGGTATTTCCAGCATGGCTTTGCCAGCTCCAGCAGTTACTGTAGCCAACTCAGAGATACTCATTTTAAGCATATTTATTAACAATTTATAAACAGGAGAAAAAGTGGGAGATAGACAAAGACAGCAAGATTAAAGATCACAAAGTGACTGAGGTTGGAAAGTGCCTTTGGAGGTCATATGGTCTAACCTCCCCTGCTCAAAGCAAAGCCACCCACAGCCAGCTGCCCAGGACCATATCCAGATAGTTTTTGAATATATCCAATGATGGAGACTTCTCAACCTCTCTGGGCAATCCATGCCAGTGCTCAATCACCTTCACAGTAAGAAAGTATTTCCTCTATTCAGAGGGAACCTCCTGTGTTTCAGTGTGTGCCCACTGCCCCAGTGGTGTCACTGGGCTTTGCTGAAAAAAGCCCGGCTCCCCCATCTTTGTGCCCTCCCTTCAGTGTTTGTACACACTGATGGATTTCCCCCAGTCTTCTCTTCTCTAGGATGAAAAATCCCAGCTCTCTCAGCCTTTCCTCACAGGTGAGATGGTTGAGTCCATCATCTTTGTGTCACTTTTCTGGACCCTCTCCTCTAGCCCCATTTCCCTCTTGTGCTAGAGAGCTCAGAACTGGACACAGCACTACAGGTGTAATGAAAATTACAAAGTAAAACTTTACACTTAAAACATAAGTAATAATAATAAAAAAAAAGAATAACAAGGGAAAAAAAGAAAAGAAACCATAAAACTGAGAAGTCTAACAAAGAAAACATCTAAATAACCAAAAGTAGAGACAAGCAATACATTACTAACACATCTCAGAAAACCAGCATAACAGCACAATCCAGGTGTAGAGAAGTGTTAAGTCAGCATTGTATTCTAAGCTGACTATTTGTGCACGAATATTTTTTATTGCAATAGTTTTTGCTTCTCTACAAGTGAATGGCAAAGTGACACAATGCATCCTTATGCTTAATTCCTCATGTGACAACAATTCCTCACAGTTTTCCCATGGCAGCACCTTTTGACTAGTAGCAAGGGGAACCAGTCACCTTAAAGTGAAGGATATCACGCTTCTCCTAAAACTGCTACTGTGTCCGGCTTGCTTCCACAGCAGCACTCACAGAAAACAACAAATCAACAAGAAAATGACAGTGCAAAAAAGCTTCAAATAAAATGCAGAAAAGCTATTTTATGGCTGTCTTATTTTCCCTTTAAATTATACTTGTACAGAACAAGGAACAGAAACAACATCTCCAATGCTGGGGGTAAAAGAAAACTGGGTTTACATTGGTACCATTTCATTTAAAGTACAGATGGGCTCTGCTGGACTTGGGGCACATTGGACTTAGGGTATTAACATCTATTCCTTGCTCATCAGACTTACCAAGGCAACTTTGGGCAAGATACCACTTATGCTACATCTCTGAAATGGAGATAGGGCTTTTCTGCCTCATAGGCAAGACTGAAATTAATCTCTATAAGCTGAAACATCAGGAGTTTTATATTAAATATTAAAATTAATATAAAGACTTTTAAACAGGTAAAATGTAAAAGAAAACCCCTTCCACTAACAAATTCTGAGCTATTAACTAAACCATATATAAAACCCCTCCAGAAAAAAAGTATTAATCCATTTAATTACTTCCTTAACTTGTGAAGTTTACTTATTATTTCCTGCCCTCCAGAGTATACATGCAATTTTATACCTCTTTTCAGAACAGTAAACAACTCAAAAAGTTTCCATGATTGAACAAGCAGCAGTCAAACATGAGAGAGGGGCTTGTTTGTGCCTGGGAGCATGGGAGGCAGAAATAAAAGAAACAATTAAGACATACCAGGTTAGTGAGGAAGGCACTTATTAGAGGAAAAAAAAGAGCACTTGAAATAATTTATTTCCTCTTCCTCTAGTTCTCAAAGGCAGGCAAGGGAGAAGAGAGATTTTCTTGGAAGATGGAATGAGGTCAAGGAGTTAACTCATATGTGCACTCATCAAGACCTTTCCAAAAATAATGAGATGAAAGACTTTTTCATGGAGAAAAAAGGATTTAAAATAATCACCCAGATGGTTATAAATGATATCAGTGTGACCAGCCTGCAACAGTGTGATGTAAGCCCTTAAATGCAGGAATACAAACCTGAAACAATCCACAGTGCATAAAAAGAGCATTGAAAAAGGATTTCACATCCAAAAGCAAGAAAGACAAGTAAGGAAGAATGGAAGACAAGTAGGAATGATACAAAGCCCAAGCTTCAGCTTAAAATGTTTGGTAAGTTCAAAGCACAGGAGTGGTAAAACAAGATGAAGAAAAACAGTTTAATGCAGGATCAGGAAACACTGCAGGTTTGGAGGGCAGGGCATTAGTTCTTCCACACTTCTATTCCCACACAGGTACCTGCATAATCTGCAGTTCTGCTGATACTGAAGTACTAAAATACTGAAGAAATCCACTGCACCGTCAATTACTTCATTACCGAAGTGTGCCAGACAAATGCAAAAATGTAATATGAAAGCAACTGCAAATGCATGCTGATTTAGGAAAACAGAGCTCCCTCAGCTATCCAAAGGAGGCAGAAGCTGGTATCGCAGAGGTACATTGCTGACATCAATGGAGATGCTGGTCAGACTTAAATTTTACTGAGAATTTCAATGCTGTTATAACTAATTCCTACATAACAGATTTTTTTTATAGAGAGGAATAAGTTGTGTAGCACAAGAGTAAGAAGCAACTAATTCACATTATATTTAGATAACAAATTTTCTGGTGTGAGGATTGTTTTTTTCCTATAGTTTCACCATGCCTACTGCAGAGCCCAGGAAACAATAAGTATAAAATGCAATAGTTACAATGACCAGCCTTCAACACTGGGAAGGGTTAACCAACATCCCGATATAAGTGCTCTTACACAAAAAATAAATAATTTACAGTTACTTTGTGGACAAGCCCTTATTCATATTTCATAGACAACACAAAACCAACATACATATGCAGTACAGAAGACTCAACCCCAAAATTTTGTAGTAAGAACACTTGCAGGTTTGTAAGGTTTTCTAACTTGGATGCACTATGAAGCTTATTAAAAAACCTCCACAAAGAGCAATTCACTGAAATTAAGGTTTTCTTAAAGAAGGCATGAAACCACACAGACCATCATGTGTGGCAAATTATGAACTACTCCCACTTGTGTGTGCTTTTTCTTTAACACACATATTGTCGATTGACAAGTACTAGACTCACACCTATGAAAATAAAGGGCTAACTCTTAAATCTATGCTATTAACAGTAAACCTACAATATCCATTTGTATATAAAAATAATTTTGAAGTACACCAGTAAAACAAAACATACACTTCTACATTTAAGAAAATTATTTTAAAAAAAATAATCAAAACTTCCCCTAACGATAGCTCATTAACTCAGTCCTGTATACAATAGAAAATAAATTAAAAGGTGAATTATTGCGATTACTATTCTCTCCAAAGAGAGACAATAGAGACAAAACATTATATTAATCATCCAGAAACATACATACTACATTTGAATTCTAGTCAGAAACTTAGTGATTGACTTCTCATCTATTTAAATAAAACAGATGCAAAATGAATTATATTTACTATGACTTTCTGCATATATTGTAGCTTTCACATAATTTGTTTTCCTGAAGGTTAATAAAGTTTAGCAACAGGCAGAGTTTACAGATGGCAGAATGAGGACTGTAAAATTATCTTAACCTCGCTGGAAAGACCAATTTCATTTAGTGAAAAGAATGCAAGGGAATGTAAGAGTTGATAAATATTACAGGGAAAGAAGTGTATCAATCCCCTTGACTTGGTCAAATGCACTCTTACACCAAATTTGAAATTGGAATGAGTTACTATACCTTACCATAAACCTTGGCTGCATCATGAAAATGGACAGCCATGGCAGGCCATCTGTCTCCTTCAAGGTGTATCTGTTCATCAAATTCTTACGTCTCTATCTCATCCAGGACACAATCAATCATGCAGCAGCTGGGAATTTAAAACCCAAAACTCTTCCATGCAATAAATTCTCCCAATTTGGCACCAGTGGGTTTGTATGTGTTGAGAGGTTTTGCTGACACCCCAGAGAAGCGTCAGCATTGGGAACAGTTATGTCAGCACAGCTCTTCTCTTGCTCATCCTCTCGTGCTCAGCTGGCTGTTATTCCATGCTCCATTCCATAACATATTTAACATGGCAGATGTGAGCTACCAAATTAATAAGAAAAATTTAAGGCACATTTTGTGTCTGTGCTTTTATTACAAGCTCCTTTGAACAGCAATTCTTCATAAGCATCTGAAAAACGTTTTGTATATCTCGAATACTTTCATCATCTAGTATTTTTGACAGAAGGCCACCCTGTGAGATTTTTAAATTCTTTGTATGTTCTTTCTGACTATGTATTTCTACTATCTAATTAATTTTTGTCTAAATTGAAAGAACACACACCAAGATGCATCTAAGGGACACAATAACAAAAAAACCATGAATACGTAAGAACAATGATTTGTAAGGTGATTAGTATTTTTAAAGTGCTATTGTTAAATATATAAAATGAAAGAGATGGCAAGTGATCCAAAAGAAAGTTGACTATAAAAGAAAGAGCAATAAATGGACTTAGTCTTCCTAAATTCATGATGAAAAAGACAGACTGGTAGCACATTGTCTCCTCCTGTCACTGAAGAAAGAAAACTGTAATCTGTACCCTAATCCTCTTAACTTCATCAGAAGACCACACAGACTGACATAATACATATTCCAATCACATTAGCTGAAGCTGCTATTATTTACCCCAATACTGAAATTGAGGAATTTTGATTTGATGATATAAATTTAAGAGCTTCCATGTCTCTTTTTACCACTATCATAGAAAGTGCCATAGGCCACTAAAAATTATGTATTTCACCACAGATTAAGCAAATAACAGTTTCTTACACCACTGTTTCCATCTCACCCCATTCAGGCCTAAAAGCCCATTTCCCCCTAGTAAAAGCATGAGTGTTGACTGCAGAAACTCAATCTCAGTTTTGCGACTTGCAAGCAATACTCAAAAAGAGTAACACTAGGATTTCATTAAAAATTTCAATTATTACAATAAATATCAAGTTCTGTGATGATCTAATCAATAACTTAAACAAACCCCAACATTTTTATTTAAAATGTAAGAGTGACAACATACTGTATTCTAAACCTTGCACCTTTAAATTCACAATTTGGTCAATCAGTTGGTGATTAGTACAGTATTACATTTAAATTATCCCACCTAGACAATTAACAAATAATCACTAATTTCAGATCAGCCACACGGCCAATATTATTAAAATGCCCAAACTAGTCTTCGACTGTGTCTCACTTGAGTGCAGCTTCTCAGCAGTTTGCCAGGAGCTGCTGTCCTTCATTGCTGATAAAACCATCTGACAATGGTCTACAACACCGTTTGTGATGAATTCAAGTGCTCTGAAGAAAGGGCTCATGAAAGTGTGCATTTATAGCAATCTGCAAGCAGACAATATGCCTTCAGCTCCTTTGGTTTTAATGACATTCCCTTTGGAAAGTGAATCAGTTGAAGACTGTTCCAATAAAATAGTAAGTCAAAGTCTAGACAAGGCATGAACCACTGTCTATACAGTTTGTGACAACGTCCTTGATTTTCTTTCTTCCACACTTTTTTTCCAAAGACCAAGCAGTGAAGGCAGTTTGATTTTGTCCATATTCTTACTGTAAACATTAAGAAATATACCAAGGACAACCAGTAAGCCTGACCACACATACCTAGAGGGGAGGCAGAGGAGAGGAAAAAAGTTACCATTAGCACTTTATCTGTAGCAATTACATACCAATATTTGTGGATTAAACAAACCTCACATTAAGAGTTGAAGAAAAATCCCCCAAAAATCAATGGGCTCTGGGATAGAATTTCCCTGAATCTTTATTATTACTATCCTTCCACCCTTCTTTTTTCCTGTCCTAGCTGGAGAGCCTATTGAAATGCATTTATAAATCAAATCTTCCACCCTTCTTTTTTCCTGTCCTAGCTGGAGAGCCTATTGAAATGCATTTATAAATCAAATAATAACTAAACAATATCTGTTCTTTCTCACATCAATAAAATAATCCTAAGGGAGTTTAGTATGTTTTTCCTTCCTATGGTTATGAGAGCTATAATGTCTGTTACTGGTCCAAAACGTTTTCTTACTCAGTGCCTTATATCCATACTTCCCAATGTAGGCACATTTTTGTTTCAGCTCTCCATTCTTTTAAGCCTCAATATTTTTAGCTGGGGTAAATTCCATTCGGGATTTACATGCAAGCTTTTTTCTTAAATCAATTTGTATATAGAAATAAAATAGAATTTTATGTTGTTTCAAACGTGAAGCAATTAAAATCAAAGTAGCAACTTAGCTGTATTTTTCAATGTAAGCTCTTTCTTAAAATGAAAAAAAAGGGAACAAACCCAAGCTCAAACATTTGGCAATTTAATACATCAAGATAATATTTTAAGTTATTTAAAAGGGCTAGCTAAGAATTCAAATCTGAGCTTATAAAAGCAGGAACAATACTACAATGGAGAAAATTCCTTTACACGAAAGTACCCAAACAATTTATAATGTAGCATAAGCACCAGCTATTATGATTAATTTTCTTTGTTGTCTCCCAAACCTTTAGAAAAATGTAAACTCTGCTCTAGCATGATTAGCATCAACATGCCAGTCAATATTTACATTAGACCGTCAACATTTGTAGAAGATATAAAAACACAAGCATTGAACCCCAAATATGATTAGTAAGTGTTGTTATATTTCCATGATGAAGAACATAACTTTTTATAAAATACTTGTAAACCACTAAAAACTACAAATACTTACTGTAACGTGAATGGCTTTGCAAAGAACAAAAAAGAAAGCACAATGGACATTGCTTTTCTTCCTGTTGTTACTACAGAGGAAAACAAGTATTAACCTCTTTAAGAATTCAGTTACAATAAAAGAACATAACAAAGGCTTAGCAGGTAACCTCATAAAATAATTGTCTCACTAAAATGATGATCACAGCCTTGGTACAAACACAGACTGCAGATGCACCAGTGCAGCGCAAAACAGCTCTAGAACCATGTGATTTTTGGAAACAAGTACACTGTGCTGGTAGTGCCATCTCCAGTCACACTACCTGCAGCAAGGAAATTTCCAGAACAAGACTTGCTATTTAATAACTTCATGCTAATCAATTCACAGTCTCTGAGAGCAACATGCAAGTAACTGATGATATAAACTCAACTGTTAAAGCTTGGATCTAGACCAAAAACCAAAGGTCAAATACCTTGTCATTTCTACCTCATGTTGCTTCAACTCCGTGGTGTTGTGGGCTCTATTTTTGAGTGGAATGGGATTATCCTCTCACCATTCTCTTGAAGTTACAAAAAATTTCCCTAACAGTGCAGGGAATTACAATTTTGCTTAGAAGCCTAAGAGACCAAGGATGTCTGACTTCAATGACTGCATTAGGAAGTTTCCCTCAAAACCACTAAGAGACATTCTTCTACATGTGATCTGTTCACTAAAAAGAGTCAAGTAGTAAGAAGAGTGGAGAACACAATCCTGTTTCCAAAATAGAAACAAACTCTTTGGTTGTTCTGAAATTAATTATAGCTCCAACAATTATTTGAACAATTTCAATGCTATCTGCAATGAACAAGGATAAAACATTACTAGCAAACTGTAACAGGAAACCTATGCAGTTTATCACTGAAACAAAATCAATAAATGAGTGAAAGTTGTCGAAAATGTTTAAAAACAAAGTAAGAATGCAGCCAGGCATACAAGTTTAGCTATGGAGGCTAAGGGCCTAAGAAGGTGTTATTCCATATGATGGCACAGGGTTATCACTTGAGAAAGACCCCAGTACAGGGTGCAGTAGGTCTGCACCTAAAGAATATATATTTTTTTAATTATCAGAAAATATTTTGCTTACCATGAAGTTCCATTAACTATACCATACTGGAAAGTCCTATTTGTGTAACTACATCCAAATTAATGTTACTGCAACATACTGGCAAAAGAAACCAAGGACTACTATTTTCACAGTGCTTTGCCTAGAAAAGCAAGTTTCATTCTTCCCAACTCTACCCCACAAACAAATATTCACTTAAGAGTGTTTTATAGTAGAAGAAACAGCCTTCACTACTGCTACATCTGCCCCAACTTCAACTTTTTAGTAATAATTTTCTTTTTACATTTGAAGAAATTTATGCATATCAAATAAAATGATTTTCTATTACATGAAAAATTAAAGGAGAATGAAAAAGAAAATTGAGTTTTAATTAGAAAACAGTTTACAAATGAATAATTTAAAAAATGGTTAAATTACTTCAGTTTTTCTAATTACAATTATTTCTGTTCTTTCAAATCAGTTATTAATTAAAATATTTATGTAACCATTTCCTTCTAAATTAAGTGCCTTTTCTTCTTTTTCCCAATTAAGTCTGATAATTTCTCATTCTGCTAATAGAAATACAATTTTCATTAAACTCTTTCACCCCACTCCCCTCAAGAAGGGGGAGGGTGGATGGGGGAGCTGGGAGGGACAGTAATGAATGTGGTGTTCTTCCAAGGAACAATAAACATTTTCATATTGCTACAGGCAAGACAGAAAGGGCTCAAGTGGTAGAATTGTCAAGGTCAGGCATAAGAAAACTGGGGAAAGGTTTACTATTCTACAGCATTTTAAAACTTTTTTTAGTACAGTAAGACTTTGTTTTTAAAGAGGTATTTTAATACATGAAACAACCCTCTCCTCTGGGTCAATTTCCAGTCAGGAGAGCTACTGAACTTGGTTAAAAGCACATACTAAACAGATATGCTGCAGAGGAAATAACTGATAGGAAATCAGGGCATGCAACCCTCAGGTCAGAGAACAATGATGTATTTTCCCTTCCACTACTGTGAATGAAGTAGAGCATCACCTACAGAAACCAGGGTGTCTTTTAGGAGAAGAAGAAAGGAAAGTAGCTACATGACATTTTGCTACACCTTCCCCCCCACCAGGCCCTTGTGACTAGTGTTTGTAGCTTCATGTGCTTCGAAACAGCGTCACTGCCTACTATGCCCTTCTAGAACATCCTTACTTTTCCTTTTACATTTTAATTGGTTCATGTCTTTTCCTTTCTGTATTTTCTAATGAAAACAGGCTGAAAGACTTGGTATTGTTCAGCCTGGAGAAGAGAAGGCTCTGGGGAGACCCTATAGCACCTCACAGTACTTTAATGGAGCCTACAATGAGAGCTGGAAAGGGACTCTTTACTACAAGGGCATGTCATTACAGGACAAGGGGGAATGGTTTTAAACTGAAGGAGAGCTGCTTTAGATTAGATATTTTGAAGAAACTCTTTACTGTCAGAGTGGTGAGACATAGATTGTCCAGAGAAGCTGTGCCTGCCTTATCCCTGGAAGTGTTCAAGGCCAAGTTAAATGGGGCTTTTGAGCAAACTGGTCTAGTGGAAAGTGTCCCTGTCCATAGCAGGGGAGTTGGAACTAGATGGTCTTTGAAGTTCTTTCCAACCCAAATGATTCTAAGCTTCAATTTCAACTCCTCCATTTAGAAGTGTTTGCTTCTGCACTAAAACATAGCATGGACTATATGCACAAGTTTACTTAACAGGCTCTTCATGGTTGAAACTGTGGCACAAAAAGAATCAGGAAGATCTCAAACACATTCTACCATGTGAAGATCCATGCTACACAAATAAGTCAGCACAAAGAACAGAAAAAAAGCCAGACTAAGAACAATTCTCAAAAGCTCTGTCCTAAATAACAGAATAGGATTACTTCGTTTTTATACAAAGGCAGTAAAAATATAATTTGTTCATACCTGTTACAGCAAGAAGGGCACCAAAGATTTTAATCAAAGCTAGAACAAAAGATATGCCAAAATACCCAGTCAGGGAGAAAAGGAATGCATAACCATAAGTCTGAACTGGATGCTGCAACAATAAAAAAAGCCGGTTAGGAAAATGTAAAACAAACCCTGAGGTATTGCAAAATGACATAAAACTACAGACTTTAATCAACTGCTTGAGCAATAATAAGCTGTTCAACAATGCATTCATGCAAAAATCCTTATTTAATTTTAGTTAAATAATGGAAAAATAATAATGAAATTATAAGCTCATAAGTCTGGTCCTGTGATTTTGTTGCTTTTTAAAACATTACCCTATCTAACACATCAAAGACTGGAAAAACTTGCTTACTGTATGAATTATACAAGTTAACCTGTTTACGTGATGAAAATAGAACTTTAGAGAGAGAAGTGGTAGGATTTTCTGAATCATACAGAATAAGATTTACCAATGAGGTTCTTCATAGAAAAAGGGAAACCTTTACACCTACCTTTGAGCAAAACGTTACTGCAGGGCTTAGTCCACTAGTGCACGTTAATCCAAATAAAATATACACAAAACCTATTGAATAGGAATACAAAACCTAGAATAGTGTAAGAGAAAATAATTACTAGGTGATACTATACAAAAGGACATAATTAAATGCTTTCAGATGCTTGGCCCTATTAACATGCTCAGCAACTCAGAGCTGAATTTGCAGGGTTTGATGATATTTTTACTAGCATTTATATAATAGTTGGTGTACAGTGAAAAGTCAACATTAAGTGTTAGACAAATTCTTCCTACCCACAGCAACACAAAAAGTTTGGAAAGCTAGTCAGTTAATAATATCCTGAGGTCAGTGTCAACTGTGGTAAATCCTTCAGGTTAAGGATTTCACAGCCTAAATAAAACTTCCCACAACTATGCAATTTAATAGTCTGAAGAACACATTACACATATTTCATTTTCTGCTACTTATCCAGCACAGTAAACACCCGCTTTGCATTAAATGTGCAAAGGGTAGCACAGAATCACCAGAAGTGTCATGTAGTTTCATCAGTGTCACTTCAGCTCACATGCATGGCACACACGCATCATGGCTGTAACATGCAGGATTTTCAAATATGACCAGTTTTGGCCTAGTTGAGTGCTCAGAACAGTCAGGAAAAAGGTAAGCTCTTTATTTTGTCTGCACTCTTACTCGATTCATAGGTGCACTGAGCAACAAAACAAAATCTTCATCTATCCTTTCCCACACTGAGCCAACAGAAGTAGAAACTGGAACCGTCCATCCATCCTCCCATGCAGCAGGAGGCATTCAGCTGCTTGGGCAACATTTAGTAGTCTTTTCTTGTCAACAGAACTATTCTACACAATACTGGCTAGAACATGCTGATCTACTATGCTTTCAAAACAGTGTCTTGTTATATCCCAGTTATTGAGAAAAAACTATTAAAAATTGTTAGCAATTCCATGAGACAACAGACCACTTATCACTGCTCTCCAAAAAAGAAGGATGCATACATATTTAAAGAGCAGACCTCATTTCAAACACTTAAAAACCAATGATCTGATCCTCAGAGCTTTTACTTGACACTGTTTATACACACAGAAGTCAGTCCCTAGTTCTTCACTTGCCTCTGCATCCAGCTTGTTTCCCTAATACCCAAAGGCTTCACTTTTCACAGCCAGGAATAAGGACCACATTGCCATTTCCTTGTTAGGCAGGGTAATATACATCCCTTCCATAAAATGACACATAAGGCAAAAATCAGGTAAAACCTTCCAGAACAGTGGTTACCATTTCAGCCACAAAACATCTTTTCTCTTTTCACAATTGCTTAAACCCAGGGCAATTTCCAAATTTGACAGAGTAAGACAGACCCTGTGAATGACAGGTTCCTTTATTGTTCGATTTTATTTCCAGATTACTGTCCATTAAACATAATCTCCAATTCTGATTCAATTTTTACCCACAGTTTCAAGTATGGAAAATAATTTCCAGAATTCTGCTTGTATTTCTGCACCAAATTCTCTGGAGAAAATCCTGATGTGGAATGTCTAAACCATGAATAAAATCTTTATATCCTAAACCACTGCACTCAATCTCTACAAGCAGCATGAGTATACGGTATGAGGACCAACATTTGTCAGATTAATGCAGAATAAAAAGCCAAGTCCTGGAGACAGCAGGAGTTTTGTAGGTAAGGCAGCAATGACTGTCAAATGCAAAGTGGGCAAGAAAACAGCTATAGATTGCACTTTGGTTTTGGATTTTGGAAATGACAGCTAAAGAAGGCTGCACCAGGTCCTGTAGCCAAATCTCTGCCCCCAGCAGCAGTCAGCAGTGAACACTAAGAAAAAGTACAAGAATAAAAACAAGAATACAGTGACACTTTTAGGTATATATTCTTCCACTTTCCAGAAACTTGTAGCTCAAACTTCTCGAGCCATCCTAGATCACTTCTAGCCTTAAGTGAAGATGCCTTCTAACTTTTTCTCCATTCTGAAGCTATTCTCATGAGAAATTAGATTTTTCTAGTTAAATACCAAATGCATGCTAAACACAGAAAATAAATTTCAGTAGCTTTTTACCTGTGGCATATGAATATCCTGCCTTTTATAGTAAAAGATTTACTTATATTTACTCAACTTCAGAGAACACTATGCCAAATTCAAACAAGTTTTGTCTAAAATGAAAAATAACCTCAGACCATATGAATAGATCAATCTGCATTCCAAGTAAATATATAAAAAATACCAAGCAAGACATTTTCAAAATTGTATTTCACTGAATCAGGAACAAAAATATTCACCCAGAGTTTTACAGATTTCAAAATATTTAAAAAAACCTGCCTCCCAAGTGCTAGCACACTCTAGAATATAAAGTATAGCAAGTAAAGTCAAGCAACATGTTCCATGTAACACATGCTCAACTACACCAGAAGAACAGGGTGTATCTTTCAGAGATTAAGTGCATGATCATACAAAAAACACAACATTGATCTCAGGCCTGCAGGGTAGACAAAGGAATTGTTGATAGAAATGAATGTTTCTGTAGCTACAATATACATTTGAAGTTGCACACAGAAGGCAGCATCCTTGAAAGTTAAAAATGAAACAGAAAAATCATTAGAAGTCCTCAGACAAACAGAAAACCCCAAGAACAGTACACCAAGAGCTTTTCCTTCCACAAGCAAGAGAAAAGTACATTAAGGCCCATGCTTTGTAAATGGAGGCCTTGCCTATGATAAAACATGTTCTTTTAAAATTGCAAATGTGGTATTTACCATTTCTGAATTAGAACCATTGTGCAACTTCATAGCTTTTTCCTGTACATTTCCTATAACTGCATCTGCGCACAGGGCAAGGGATATTAGGACCACACCTATTAAAACAAACAAACAAATAAACAGAAAACTCTTCAGAATATTCACCAGCAAAATGGTGGCAAAAAGTCCAAGGAATAGAAAAGTAATAACCAGCCCTCCCCTATAAATGTCAGCAAAAATATTTCATGACACCAGTACAAAAAAGTGCCTACCTCCACTCTCCCTCCACCAATTAACCCCTGAGCACTGTGTGTCTCTAAGCTTGATGGGAACATCTGGACATTGCTACAAAGAAGCCAGATGTAGTTTTTGTGGTAACAAGAGTAACAGAGTATCAGTTGCAGTTAGTTAATGAAGACAACTAACCAGAGGAAATACTCTTTTTTGAGTATTTAATCCCACATTATTTTTTTTCCCGACAAAGGCAAATAGAAATGTTAGATGTGACAGTAAAACAAATACAAGAGGAAATCTTTAATTATTAAAACATTAATTAAAAAAAACCTCTGCTGTTCAGGTACAAACTCCATGGTTTTAGGTTACCATTTATGCTCACAAAGTCACTACATAGTCACTACTGTAATCAGTTTGCTGATAACAAAAACTGACAACTCTAGTCATGTCAGTCACAGTTCATTTCCCAACCTACAAACCTTCATGACTGTTGTATTTAATGATGAATACAGGTTGAAATACCACTTTTCCTAAGCATACAACATTACAGAAGATACTAATCATCAAAATGCAAATCAAAACCCACTCTAGTCTTGGTTACTTAAAAGATCATGTCAGGGAAGAAACTAGAAGACTAGAAACAAGCAGTGTTTTATTTTCTTAATCCTATGTGCTTACAGTCAGAGGTGGAAGATTTAACATTTTTAAGGCCCATGAAGTTTAAGGTAGTATTTTCTTGGCAAGAACTTTAAACCAGAGATTTTAGTTTGGGAACCATTTCCTTTCCAGGCTAGACTTTCCAGGTCTCTTCATCATTCAAGATTACCAGGCTGGAAAATTACCTATACTGGAAAAGGTGCAATTCAATGGAAAAGACATGATAATATGAATAATATTGGTAATGCTAAAAATATAGGTATCTGCATGGATTCAGCTCTGGTACAAAGATATAACAACAGCTCCAGTTCAGCAATTTCACTCTACAAAGTGATGGATGCATGTCTCCATGGGCATTCTCCATCATGATTCATGTTCCAGCCTTGCTTAATGGCCCAGGCACACCACTGGAGAAATGCATGGTTCAGCACTGGACTGACACGAAAAGGTTACCTGGAACCTGAAGAAACAGTGTACATGGAGAAGAGAAATGTGGGGACAAGAAAAATGTTAATCTTACGCCCATTACACAGTTTGGAGGGTGAGGAGAATTGTTCTACTCTTTGTGGCAGTGCTGAGCAGAAGCAGCAGCAGCAAAGCCATGGATGAGACCAGCAGTGTTTTATTGGATGTAAAGCGTGAGTAAAAGCAATTGGAAAAACTGGACCCAAATTAGTTCTGAAAGAAATCTGCATGGAAACAGTTCTACACAAATCACTGGAATGAACTCAGGAATTCAGTTACCCTTTGCCATTAGACAAAGAAATTCAACTAAGTTTTTAATTCCAAGCAGGTTAAAATCCTTGCTTTGCTTCTGATTTGGATAGTATTAAAAGGTTAAAATGTGAGAACTTCACCTAAAAACGACAGCAAATCTGACTGCAATCATCCATTAATATAAAGTAAATGGTTCTGAAATCAAAAAAATACTTAAAAATTTAACTAGAAAAGACAAATAATCTTTTAAAGTTTTAAAATATTCCAACTAAATTTTATCATATTTATTTTAATATATATGTACTTGGGTAAGTCTTGAGAATACATGAACCCTTTCAACCAAGAGGGTGCAGTTTCCAGAAATGTTAGGAATCTAAGATTTTACACTTTGAATAAAGGTCTCTTCTGCCACAGAGAGAGTTTGGCCAGAGCAAAGCTACAACAAAACTTGCATTTTCAGTAGTATACCTGAAGGCACTCCAACAAGAAGTCAGAACTCCTATGGAATGCTTATTGTAGGAAAACCCAAGCATTTTCTTAAACTCTAAAATATAGCATGTCTTTACCTGTCAAGTTGAAGTTTGGTGCAACTGTGCTGTCAGCTAAAGTAAACCATATTAATCCAAGGCTCATACATATGGCAGCAGACACATCTACAATATTGTAACGTTTTCCTACAAAATACAAACAACAAGAATGGACTTAGCACTCTCACAATTTAGTTTATACTGTTTAACTGACTAGAAGACTAAGGAAACATTACCCCATTGTCAGTCTTCTACTTAAACAGAAGACACAATGCTCCAGTCTTTCACAACCAGGCTTAGTTTCTTCTATAGCAGAAATTCCTACCACAGGGGAGGAGAACCCTAATGGGAAATACCTGATTCTTGTGATCAGCTTTGCTTTGAGCCCACAGTTACAGCACTGACACAAAGCACATCCTCCCTGACAAAGCATTCCCTTAGCAACTTCAGGACAGCTCAGATGTTTCTTAATACTTTTCCCTCATACAAGACATTTTGGCTGCCTTTCCTGAACAGAAAGAAGTCAATTCTAAACTCTAAGAGACAACTTTGGTACTCTGAGAACCCTACACTGTCTTATAGTGTGGAGGGGAATGGAAAAAGAAAGTAAGGACATGAAAAAGCAGGTGTTAGTATATCTTGTTTAAAATAATGTATTCTTTGCTCAGAAGCTGAACTTTGAACATAAGCTTCCAAGGGAACTTCGTTGAACTGAATTTTTTTAGCAATAATATTAAAAAAAATAGCTTCTGAGACTACAAACCACTACAACAGAATAAAAAGTTTCACAAAGCTTTAGGGAAATACCAGTCACTTTGCATTAAAATGATAAAAAATTACTCCTAATAAAAGGTAAATACTGTGTAGGCATGTACATATGTAAAGTTGAAATCGCCTCTAAAAATTCAGCTGGTTTTCAACCTGAAGGCCAGAATTACCTACAGAAACAGAAATACAGCATTCTAGATTTTGTTCCATAATACTTGTCCATGTGGAGCTTTACTGACTAAATTTTGTGTATTGAACACAAACTTTTATAATATGCTTAACACTTCTAAATCCAGACACACTGAAGTATATTTATTCACATAACCACAACCTTTTTCCATTTTCTCTTCTTGGAATATGAACTATGACTTTAGGACTAGCCAAAGACATGCAAAATCAGGTGTATTTCTGATTAAACATTTCATCAAAATTTAGGATTAATCTTTTCAAACAAGAGTAGAGATTTTCTTCACAACTCATGGTTGGATTTGTTTTTTTCCATTTCAATATTGAAATGCTTTCATTTATGAAGTGATTTAGTTTAGAAAATAAACTCACACTCCTTAAAAATTAGGAAAGCTTGTGTAAAAATGTAGTTTTGCAAGTGACCTGCAGAATGTTTTTCTGTTTCATATTTTCTGTTGATCTAATTATATTTGTACATTTTCTCAGAAGATGCTTCAGACATTCTCATTTTTCCTCCTACAGGAAAGATTCTGCCAGCAGAATTTATAAAAGCACAGGATTCCATCTATGACTGCCTCGCAAAGAAACAGTTTTAAAAAATCATCTAATAGCAAGACTAACACTTACCTTGTATAAAAACTCCACCTATCATAACTGGAATCAGCTTACAGCACTTGAAGATGACTTGAGTAGGGTAATTCAGATATCCTAAAGAGGTATTTGACAAACCCATAGTTCCCACTGTCAAAAATGCTATTATCATGTAGGTTTTGCCAGGAATTCTACAAAACATAAACATACAAATCTTGGCATTACAGACTCATCTAGAGGAGATTTAGCTTGGAAAATTCAGGTAAAGAAATACTTTTGTAATACAACCTCAACATCTTTCTCACTGAATTTCACTTCATAGAAATGAAAAAGGCACAAAAATGTCTGATTTCATATTTAATTTCTTTCAATTACTACAAATAAAAGCAAAAATACAAGACAATAGAAACTTAATGGCTCATGAAGTATTCAAGCAGTAATTTTTTTAACCTCCTTCTGAGAAGGTATGTTATTTACACAAGAATCAAGACAAAGGTTTCAGGTCAAAGGAAACCTGGAAGATTGGTATACTGAGATAACCTGGATCTTAGTTCTGTCACAGGTCACTGTGACAACTTCTTTGGTGAAGTTTTCACGTGAACTTTGACATTTTTAAAACTAAGAAAGTTGAAAAAAGTACCATTTTTTATGAAACTCAATGAAACTAAGACAGCAGTGATTCAGATACCATGAACAGAGGGGCTCGTTGAACATTTTCAGATGTTTTGTTCACAATCTGATGAAATTATCACCTGACAGCAGATGATCCAACAGTTACTTTTGTGCTCGCTTTGATTTTTTTACAGTTATTGCTGTGCATATGTTCAGCTATTTTTCATGCAAACTCAGAACCACACTAAGAACATAAGGAGCTGTCTTGCTGCAATTCTGTCTTATCTGTAACTCATTATGTGATGTACACATACTCTGAGGCATGCAAGAAAAATTTTAAATTTAAGAAATATAGATTTCTGCATGTCTACAAGAAGATGCCTCGGTTATGGAAAATAAAATGTAAAATATATTTCAGATCTACATTTCCAACACAACTTGCTTAATTACTAAAGGGTAATGCTCTGTAAGCATTACCAACAGGTAATAAAACACCATAAATACAAATAACACAAAAGGTAACTGTGCAATATTATCTGATGCATCTCAAGAAGTCAGATAACTTGAAACATAAGCTGTCAGTGTTTAAAATAAATGGAATAATTTATCTAAGTTATGTTGTTTGGCTAAAAAAGAACTTTATAATCTAAAACCAGTATATGCAAAATCATCCAAGGCTGACTGTAGGTAAGGAAAATTAGTTATGTTCAACTAGAATATAAGGCAACTTTAAAATTCATGCACACCATGACAGCCTGTATTCAAGTTTCCAGGGTGCTTCATTAAACACTTTGCAGAGACTATAGATGGATAAGAGGCTGCAGAATGGCTACACTGAGCCAGAAAATATCCCATTTCCATGGGATTCAAGACATCAAAAATCTCCTTGGTCAGCTGCAGTTAAAACACACAACAGTTTTGTGGCAGTGTGTTATGTGTGCTGTCTTTCATGACAACCACAACACTTCAGCACATCCTTTGAAGCAAACCCACTCAGCTACATAGTGAGCAGAGAGCAGACCTCTGACATTCTCCAAGATGCACAGCGTGTAAGAGGAACCCCTCGGTGAGCAGGTGCCAATATTTGAGGGAAACATATTCACTGACAGATGGCTTCAAGGGCTGTGAAGTGCATTGGCTCTATTGTAGATGTGATAATCCCAAGCAACACATACGTGAGTCAGTCTCTATCAGCCACATTAAGGCTACAATATGTTCTGTAAGTGGGACAGTGACAGCAGAGTCAACAGAACTACTTACAGGTCCGAAATCCAAGTGGGTGCTTCGCAAATATTCTCTAACAGCATCCAGCAAATTCACTTCCTTTTATCTACAGAACTGCTAGTAATGCCCCACAGTACTCACATTCAAAAAATAGAAGTTAAATTTACGCTAAGTACCAAATACTTCTAATTTCATGAACAGTGGGAAAAATGCTTGGAAAAACACATACCTTCTTCTTTTGTCCTGAATCAACTGCAATTCTATTAGTCCAAAAATGGAATAAAATCCAAATTGCACTAAAGTGAGGTACCAACCAAAAGGTTTAAAACCTTCCACTGAAAATATCAATTCCTATAAAAACAAAAACCCACCAAAGTCACGTACATACACCAAAATATTAAATGGACAGAAAAAAAAAAAAATCAACAGACCTTTTTCCTTCATGTACATGCAAATCTAGCCTTTGCAGTTGCTGGTTATTAACTAGATTTATCTGCCATATGTAACTTGCAAAAATATTGAAAAAGAAAAAACAATTTAGGTTCTCCAAAATGAAAGAAGAAAATGTACTGATGTTGTAAATACACTAAAATTAATGGATCAATTCATTAGGGGAATACATTTGATGCATTAGTAATTATCTCATATTACAGAGCGCTCCTTGCCTGCCTTTTTGCTGCTCTTCCATTCATTTACTTCAGTAGACTGTTTTTATTCAGACTTTATAAATATCTCAGGATAAATTTAATACAAATTTTCTCTAACAAACATGCTTACTGATAATTTTCATCTCTTAGGAATGCACACCTAATATTTTGAGTGATGACATTAAATAGCACTTGTGAGCTCATAAAAATTTGCACACTGTAGGAATATTTCAATCCAGAGCAATTTGTTATGGAAAAACACATACAATGCATAAAGACTTATGTAGGTGTATCAATTATAGAAGCAAAAGTCTACCTAATATCTGCCTTTTTGAGATTCTGCTTTTAATTACTGATCATGTTCTCCTAACTCTTTTGAAGGAACTTTATGCTAACAAACTTCTCAGCTGCTTTTGAAAACTGGATTAAAAACATGATTTTTAATGATTAAGTTTTTTAATTTATTGAGACTACTCAATGAATTTAAAAATAATTTTAAAAAGGGAACTGAACTGTAGCTGCTCAAGATAAGAGAGAAGAGATTAGCAGAATGGTAAATGTTTAACTAAAATGGCATAAACATTATGCTTCTGTTTAACTAATTACCATAGTACATGTTTCAGCTCTGTCCTGAGAGCAGAGAGAAAAATAAGACAACTGTAACTGTATAGTACTCATGGAACTTAGAGAGTCTAAAGGTTTCAGCATCAATGAAGACTTTGGTGTGTCTTGCACACAGAAGTAAAAGATCAAGTTATGAAAGTCCAAGTGATCTACAGGCACACAAACCATAATGGCAACTTAAATTATATATTACTTGCTGGTCTTGAATACTGAAAGGCTGACTTTGCAATAAATATCTAGTTTAAACATCTAGACATATTTAAATACACACTATATTATTATGCTATTGAAAAAGACAAGGGGTAGAAGGAATTGGCCTAAGATACAAGTTCATAATATTTACCTGTAAATATCCATAGATTAGATAAAACATAAAAACTCCAGAAACACAGATGAAAAATTGAGTAGGTTTGCTAAATTTGCTGAGATTCATGCCAAGAACTACAACATCATCTACTGATTTGATATGAGGAGACATAGCTTGAGATTTGGAAGGTACACTGATGGAAATGTATTTTCTCGATGAAGTGAATTTCAGATCCATGGTTCCTGGTTCGCTGCATTCGGGGCTATTGTTGTCTTCTGCCTGCTTTTCTCCTTCTGTGTGTTTTCTGTCTGAAAGCTGAAAGAAACACTGAAGTCAGATGGGACGCAACATACAGCCTTCCAACAACAACAGTAAATGAAAGTGACATTTATAGGGAAAAAAGAAAGGTTTTTCAGTTTTGTTGAATTGTTTTTATTCACAAATTTTACTCATCTTTTCTGATGTCCAAAGTTAACATCAGTTAACTTTGTTAAAACCAAAGTTAACACCAGAGGCCATACACACTTTATGAAAGCAGTTTTGCTTTGTTCCTACGCTAGACATATCAAACAAACCAACCAATCAACCCCAAAACATGAGCAACAGAAAACCAGCCTGAGTTTCCCAACAGCTCTAACTAATCCTATCATGTACTCATGATGACTTGGATGAGAAGTGATCCAAGTGAGCGATCCCAGCTTGGGAGAGAAGTGATCTCCATGACCAACTCACAGTGAAAGAACTGGTATTGAAGCACTGTGGTTCTGCCTACCTTCCTTCATCTTCTCAGCAAAACACACCAGACTAGCTCATAACATGGGAAGCCTGGCTAAAAACATACAGATTTGAGCCTAAGACCAGTTACAAGCATATCCCCTCATCCTCACAATTATTCACTATTTCTTGCACAGCTTTTCAGAAAAGAACATGGAGATTGAAACAAGCAGATTGAGATGCCAGTCTCAAAAATCAGACTGTTTATCTGATGAGGTCTGTGATATGGCAATCCCTTTAGTATTTATCACATGCAGCTATTTCCACATGTAACAGAAAACAAAACTGGGTGACTGAAGCCTAGAGAGGGAATGCAGTAGCTTAGTAGACTGAGATGCAAATAATTCTGTTCTCCAGCTCAGCAGACAGTAAATATTTGATGGGGTTTTTTAAAGATAAAACACACTGGTCAGCCAATTGTCCCAAGATTTTTAAATGTGGGTCAGCATCAAGTTCAGTGAGCAGTCAGTAATTACACTGTGTTTGTCTCAACTGTTTAGTTATCTGTTTTTCCCAGCTCAAGAATGATTCTCCTCATCACACATGCATAAAAAAATGCTTTCCCCATTGTTTAAATGTCCCAGTATATTAACACTAGATCATGCAATAAATGTAGTCTGCAAGGACACTGGTAAATACAATATATTACACAATACTAGAAATTTTAATGTTAGCTGAAAAATTAAATATTAGTATGAAGCTTGGAATGTGCTTATGTTTTCTTTTTTCATACGAGCTACTATGAGGTTGGAACAAGACTCCTACTAAAGTTCTGAAAGAACATCTTGGGGAGTATAACAGAAGTTTAGGGACCATAATAGTTACTTGTGCTTAAATTCATAGCTCTTCACCTCAAGATCAGAAGTGAGAGGTAGAAAGTTTACCCCTGCGGATTTTTAGCTAATCCCAACATGAAGTGACCTTAAAACAAAAGAAAAAAAAAGTTTTAGACTAATTTTAGTAAAACTAGAAAAGCACTCATGTCAGACAATGAGGCATGAGGGAGCCTTCACATACAATATAATAGAGTTCTGATCATCCTCAGAGAAAGATTGAAAGAACAATGGCAAACAAGGGTTATCAGGATGGAGGAACAGGCTGCCCATCTTAGGAACCGAAATAAGATGAAAGCATAACTTGTCTAGCCTAACAAAACCCCAATGAAAAGGAAATAGACCTGCTTTCAATACAAGTATGGAGCAGCACTAAGGATAAAAAATAGTTTTAATTATAAGGACAGAAGAATGAGAACAAGTGGGTATGAAGTGATCATGAATTTGCACTTTCCAGGCTATCTGGTAAGCCAGCTTTTGCTCAGGAACTGGCTGGACATTGATCTACCTGTGGGTGGGAGCGATCATCTTTACATCACCTGCTTTGGTTTGCTTCTCTATTCCCATTTTTTTCTCCACTTCTTAAAAAACATTTATCTCAACCCACAATGTATTTTTTAACTCTTCCTTTCCTCTCATCCCACCCCTCTGGGGGTTGTGAGGAAAATAAGCAAGTGGCTGTATAATGCTGAGCTGCGTACCAGCATTAAATCACACAATTAACATAATTTTCGATTTTCAACTATTTCTATTAAAAAAATTTCCTCAGGAACACCATCAGATTTTATAGTCTCTCCACTTAATTTTTTGCAGACGAAAGTGGTAAGAAACACTGATCACTCCAGACACACCCACGACCATCCATAAAACTATTATACATGGTAATTGTTTTTCTCTACATCCTTCAAAGAAAATTATGTAACAGCTGAAGATACTGTAAATGTATGTATGCATTTGAAACAGTCTCCACCAAGTAATTTCATTAGCAACAGTGACAGAAGTCTTCAGAAATTCACAACGACTTCTCATACTGCTATTTTTCAAAGTATGAAAACTGTTATTCCTACTCCTAATTCCTCAAGCACCTAATTCACATCTTGAACAAACATACAGCAAAAATCGGTTTAATGAAGAGTTAAGAGCTATCCTGATTTGTCTAAAATACCATTTTCCCTCTTTTCTTTCCCCTACTGTGTGTAAAAGTATAAACAACAGATCCTTTAGATGGAAGACTTCCTGTTTCATCCCCTTTAGAAAAAAAAAAGTCCCTTGCAGATCAGTACTTTAACCTAGCACACAAAATAGTGATTATTACATAAAGGAGAAACAAATGAACAAGTGAGTAGAAAAGCAAAATTTCGTTTGCCTCCAAAAAGTTAACGACTTGTACTAAGCATGGAAAAAACATCAGGAAGGAGCTCGCGCCTTGGCTGGCCAAGGTTTTTTAACACTGAAGAACACCTGCTAAACCCATCACTTCGGCAGAAACCAGCGTCTTAGTCCGCTCAGAAAGACTGCTCGCTGAGACACACAAGGCAAGTTCCACGTTGGCCACGACTCTGCGGAGCCTAGGCCAGAAATGCCTGGTGGCAGGACAGCGGCTGGCACCGCAGCAGGGATGCGCCAGGTGACAGGGAAGCCAAAGCCCATCTGCGGGAAGCCCGAGCAGATACTCTGCTGGACGCTACCTGCGTCCTGCTCCGGAGGCAAAACAGGGAAGGGGAGAGGGTCCAGCACGATCCCCGAGGCTTCCCTCGGCCCACTGGCCCGCGCCAGGTGTGTCCCTTCCCGGCAGCTGTCCCGGGCAGGGCTGGCACGGGCTCTCCAGCC